>CAUPSL010001476.1:0-67556 GCA_963514005.1 Raja brachyura
ATTGCCTATGTGGGAAAAAAAGGAACTGCAGGTGCTGGTTTGCAAAGAAGAGCACAAAGTGCTGGAGTAATTCCACGAGTCGGGCAGCGTCTGCGGAGGGAAATGGACAAATGACATCGTACACCCGTACAGGTGTCACAGGTTTACGGAGAGAAGGCAGGAGAATGGGGTTAGGAGGGAGAGATAGCTCAGCCGCGATTGAATGGCGGAGTAGACTTGATGGGCCGAATGGCCTAATTCTACTCCTATTCCTTATGACCTTATGATATTTGGAGTCAGGACCCTTCCTCAAGGTGATTTTGTGAACTTAGGTTGAATGCTAATTTGTAGAAACAAGGAACTGCAGATGCTGGTTTAGCAAGGAATGACACAAAGTGCTGGAGTAACTCCACGTGTCAGGAAGAACATCCCTGGAGATAGGTGACGTTTTGGGTCAGGACCCTTCTTCAGCAGCATAAAGAATGGGTCCCGACACAAAACATCGCCTATCCACGTATAGGAGCAGAATCAGGCCATTCGGCCCGTCAAGTCCACTCCGCCGTTCAATCATGGCTGATCGATCATTCCGGCTCAACCCCATTCTCCTGCCTTCTCCCCATAACCGCTGACAATCCACAGATGCTGCCTGACCCGCTGAGTTACTCCAGCACTTTTGCGCCTTTCCTCCTAATGCCAATTCCCAGTGTAAACAGGTGGGAATACGGTTGTAAATACCAGCCGGGGACATGAGGTGGAGCTAGACGGCCACTGTCTACTGACAGTGTTCACATCGGTTCACATGCAGTGCGAGTTCTGCTACAGGAGGTCGATTAGCATTTGAAAATAATCAAGGGATAATTGACTACGGACCTTCTGGCATGGGTAGGAGGGGAGGAACCCGTGATGTTATTGTTGACGGCATAAAGGAGTCTTTGAGGGAAGGAGTCTCGAGTCATCGTTCCACGACCACCGTCCATCCACCCAATTCACAAGACAAAAGACCGGCACCTTTTACAACGGAGCTCGCTGTGGGCTGTTGACGGGGAAAGCCAATTCTAGCTGCTCTTGTTTTTTTTTAAACCAGCTCGTTATTTTAACGAGGAATTCTGAAATGAAAATGGCAGTTGCGGGAGATATGTAGATTTAAAATAATGAGACGTGCAACTGTGTCGGTATGGTAGGCACAAACTTCATCCCACAGCAGCACGACGCTACAAACTCCCCGCGGGCACACCAGCATCCTCATCCTCGCACGCTGCTGCTATCCTTAACGTTTTCATTAAAATGATTCAGAAGTGCACGGTATCCAGCCTCTTCCCAAAGCTATCTGTTCAATCTGGGCCCTGCTTCAAAGACATTTCAGAATTCTCAGAAGATAAGACACACAAAATGCTGGCGTAACTCAGCGGGACAGGCAGCATCTCTGGAGAGGAGGGAACAGGTGATGTTTCGGGGGTCGAGACCCTTCTTCGGACCCGAAAACATCACCCATTCCGTCTCTCCAGAGATGCCGCCTGTCCCGCTGAGTTACTCCAGCACTTTGTGTCCATCTTTCGCTTTAAACCAGCACCTGCAGTTCCTTCCTACAGCTAAATGTAAAGAAATGTGTCCCTAGTGGGTGTAGGATAGTGTTAACGTGCGGGGATCGCTGGTCGGCACGGACCCGGTGGGCCGAAGGGCCTGTTTTTGCTCTCTAAACTATCTCCAACCTAAACTAAACTAAAAAAGATGCTGTTTTAAACCGAAGATCGACATAAAAAGCTGGAGTAACTCAGCGGGACAGGCAGCATCTCTGGAGAGAAGGAATGGATGACGTTTCGGGTCAAGACCCTTCTTCAGACTCCATTTCTCCAGAACTGTAGATGTTGGTTTAGAAAAAAATATATCTTATATGTTGTTATAGTACCTGCGTCAGTCTGAAGGGTCTCGACCCAAAACGTCACCCATTCCTTCACTCCACAGATGCTGCCTGACCCGCTGAGTTACTCCAGCACTCTGTGAAACGTCACCTATCCATGTTCTCCACAGATGCTGCCTGACCCGCTGAGTTACTCCAGCACTCTGTGACACGTCACCTATCCATGTTCTCCACAGATGCTGCCTGACCCGCTGAGTTACTCCAGCACTCTGTGTCTTTTTGCTTAACACCACATGTATTTAGAACCTGGAGGAGTACAGCACAAGAGCAGGCCCTTCAGCCCACAATGTCTATACTGAACATAATGCCATCTGATATCTGCCTGTCTGGTCTATATCCCCCCATTCCCTGCATATCCGTATGTCCATGCATTTCTCACTGACTATACAGCCCTTGACTCTCTCTCAGTTACCATGTAAGTATTGGAAGTGTTTGTTAACTCATCCCAGAACAGCACTTTTCTCACAAAAAGCTGTGACCAGTTTTGATATTCCTGGGGTCCACAGCTAGTTATAGAGGCATGCAGCACGGAAATAGGCTCTTCGGCCCAACTAGCCCATGCCCACCAACATGCCCCATCTCCATTAGTGCCACCGACACACATTTGGTCCATATCTCTCCAAACCGTCCCCATCCATGCACCTGTTCAAATGTATTTTGAATGCCTTTATAGTGCCTGCCTCAACTAGGTACCCCCTCTGGCAGCTCGTCCCATATACCTATCCCCGTTTGTGCGCAAAAGTTGCCCCAAGTTAGATAAAGGTAGCGGAGTCAGGGGATACGGGGAGAAGGCAGGAACGGGGCACTGATTGGGGATGATCAGCCATGATCACAGTGAATGGCGGTGCTGGCTGGAAGGGCCGAATGGCCTACTCCTGCACCTGTTGTCCAATGTGCATTTAAGGTTCCTATTCAATCTTTCCCCTCTCACCTTAAACTTATGTCCTCTGATTCTTGATTCCCTCCCTCAGGAGATCACTCCCTCAACCTCCTGCACTCCAAGTAAGTCCAAGCCTGTCCAAACCCTCCCAGTAGCTCAGGCCCCTCGAGTGCTGGCAACGTCTCCGAAAGGTCTTCAAGTTTAAAAAATGGCAAACATTCATGACTTGAAAACGTTTGTGGTGAAAGTGGTGACACGCTGTTAAATTTGCCAGTGCATTCTCCGGTTAAGCTGCATTTTGCGATTGGAGGTAGACAAGAGTGCTGGAGAAACTCAGCGGGTGCAGCAGCATCTATGGAGCGAAGGAAATAGGCAACGATTCGGGTCGAGACCCTTCTTCAGACTTGGAAATAGGCCTATTAAAACTTTATTATTAAAACGTATTTATTAAGATTTATTAAAACTTATTAAAACTTAAAACTAAAATAAGATGTATTTGCGATTGGAAATAGATTATATTATAACTAAGTTACCTCAGATTCACCTTCAGGTACATATTTGCTTCCTCTCACAGGAATCTGGGTAAATCTGGGTAAATAAACACATTTTGCAAAACGCTGGTGCTGGATAATGAAGCGATCTATTAGTCGATGTGATTGATCAACTGGGCGACTTGTACGGACTGTGACCAGATCAATACGGGCGGCACAGTGGCGCAGTGTTGCAGCAACGAGGGCTTTTGCAGGACTTTCTTTATGCATCAAGTTTGAAAGTACAGAGCCACGTTTGGGGAAAATGCGTTTGTATTCGAGCTTTCATGAGAGAGTTAGATTTAGCTCTTAGGGCGAACGGGGTCCTGATTTTGGATGATCAGCCATGATCATATTGAATGGCGGTGCTGGCTCGAAGGGCCGAATGGCCCACTCCTTTGATATTTTACACAACACAGTCCGAGCGCAGGGCAGTCAATCTTCAACTGGTTAGTTCTGTGATCGGGCGTTCCCAGCGAGGGTTGAGCAGTGTTCACTCCGGGGGACGTAGGTCTCGCCCTGGCAGCGCTCTCTTAGAAAGACTCTTTGAGACTCAACCCGGCATCAAAGCACTGAGCTCCAAGGAAAGATGAGAGAGGATCTCAGCTTTTATCCTTGATGGGAGTGGAAACCGAGGGCTGACCTTGTTGCAAGTACATAAAGCCTGCCACTTACACTCTGTAGTTTTCCACACGCACTGAGGCGCATCTCGGAGAATGTTCACCAGCTTTCGCCGGTCAGTGGGAGCAGGGAGCGGAGAGGTCAGCCCCGAATGTTCCTCTTCAAATAAAAAGGTCTTCCAAAGCGGGGAAGGTTGTTCCTGAGAATTTGTTCTCACAGTTGCTGAAACAAGGAGCCACAAACCGGTGGAGTGGGAGGTGAATGATCGGTAGGCCGGGCCAACAGTGCCTTCTAACCTCCAGAGCGTACAAGCCCAGCCCCATATGACAGTCCCGCCATCCCGGGAATTAACCTCGTAAACCTACGCTGCACTCCCTCAATAGCAAGAAGGGAGGAGGGGTGTTGCTGGGCCCCGGGGAGGGGGGGTTAGTGGCATGGGAGGGGGGAAGTTGTTGGGATGGGAAGGGGGGAATTGGTGGGATGAGGGGGGGTGGGGAATTGGTGGGATGAGGGGGGGTGGGGAGGTTGGTGGGATGAGGGGGGGTTGGTGGGATGAGGGGGGTTGGTGGGATGAGGGGGGGTGGGGGGTTGGTGGGATGAGGGGGGGTGGGGGGTTGGTGGGATGAGGGGGGTGGGGGTTGGTGGGATGAGGGGGGGTTGGTGGGATGAGGGGGGTGGTGGGATGAGGGGGGGGTGGGGGGGTTGGTGGAATGAGGGGGGGTGAGGGGTTGGTGGGATGAGGGGGGGTGGGGGGTTGGTGGGATGAGGGGGGGTGGGGGTTGGTGGGATGAGGGGGGGTTGGTGGGATGAGGGGGGTTGGTGGGATGAGGGGGGGGTGGGGGGGTTGGTGGAATGAGGGGGGGTGGGGGGTTGGTGGGATGAGGGGGGTGGGGGGGTTGGTGGGAGGAGGGGGGGTGGGGGAGTTGGTGGGATGAGGGGGGGGTGGGGGGGTTGATGGGATGAAGGGGGATGGGGGGGTTGGTGGGAGGAGGGGGGGTGGGGGGGTTGGTGGGATGAGGAGGGGTGGGGGAGTTGGTGGCATGGGAGGGGGGAAGTTGTTGGGTTGGGAAGGGGGGGTTGGTGGGATGAGGGGGGTTGGTGGGATGACGGGGGGTGGGGAGGTTGGTGGGAAGGGAAGGCAAGGGAAGGGAAGGGGGATTTTAGGTTTGTTTGTCACTAAGTCAGCCTGAAGAAAGTGCAACATGGGCAGGAGCTACATAGTGAATGGTCGGGCTGTGGGGAGTGTTATAGAGCAGGGGGGGGTCGAGGTGGTCAGGTACACCGCTCTTCACAGGTAGATCGAGGATCAAAAAGACTTTCGGCACGTTGGCCTTCATCAGGCAGAGTAATGAGTATAAAAGTTGGACGGCCATGCTGGAGTTATATACAATATTGGTGAGGCCACGTATAGAGTATTGGGTTCAGTTTCCGGTTTAGAGGAATCTGGGCCAAAGGCAGGAAGGTGGGGCTAGTGTAGATGGGGCAAGTTAGTCGGTGTGGGCACGTTGAGCTGAAGGGCCTGTTTCCCTGCTGTATCAGTCTATGACTCACAAGGACCTGAGCAGAAACATTGTCAGTTGACACCCGTCTTCAGACCCAAAACGTCACCCATTCCTTCTCTCCGGAGATGCTGCCTGTCCCGCTGAGTTACCCCAGCATTTTGTGTTCATCTTTGGTTTAAACCAGCATCTGCAGTTCCTTCCTACACAGTTCTCCCTTCTCCTTGTGTGAACCTTCCTACAGTCTTCCCAAGATAGTCTTCCCAAGATAGGAATTCCTCACTTCGAGTCTGGGTAGCGCACACTATCGTATGACCTTGTGCTCTGGGATTAGTTGCAACGTGAACTGAAATCGCTTCTTCTTGCTAAACTGGATCAGATTATTGTCATGTGGACCGAGGTAGAACATAGAAACATAGAAACATAGGTGCAGGAGGAGGCCATTCAGCCCTTCGAGCCAGCACCGCCATTCATTGTGATCATGGCTGATCGTCCCCTATCAATAACCCGTGCCTGCCTTCTCCCCATATCCCTTGACTCCACTAGCCCCTAGAGCTCTATCTAACTCTCTCTTAAATCCATCCAGTGATTTGGCCTCCACTGCCCCCTGTGGCAGGGAATTCCACAAATTCACACCTCTCTGGCTGAAAAAGTTTTTTCTCACCTCAGTCTTAAATGACCTCCCCTTTATTCTGAGACCGTGGCCCCTGGTTCTGGACTCGCCCAACATTGGGAACATTTTTCCTGCATCTAGCTTGTCCGGTCCTTTTATAATTTTATATGTTTCTATAAGATGCCCCCTCGTCCTTCTGAACTCCAGCATATACAAGCCTAGTCTTTTCAATCTTTCCTCATATGACAGTCCCGCCATCCCAGGGATCAATCTCCAGAGACCAGGGAAGATTCAAAATGCAGCGTGGAGGCGGGTGACGTTTAGGTTCAGGTCCATTATTGTCCCCGTCTCACCTTAGTACAGGTGTTGTGGGGAGAGAACAGGAGAATGAACTGCAGATGCTGGAACAATCGAAGGTAGACAAAAACGCTGGAGAAACTCAATGGGTGAGGCAGCATCTATGTAGCCCCTAGAGCTCTATCGAACTCTCTCTTAAATCCATCCAGTGACTTGGCCTCCACTGCCCTCTGTGGCAGGGAATTCCATAAATTCACAACTCTCTGGGTGAAAACGTTTTTTCTCACCTCAGTCTTTAATGACCTCCCCTTTATTCTAAGACTGTGGCCCCTGGTTCTGGACTCGCCCAACATTGGGAACATTTTTCCTGCATCTAGTCCTTTTATAATTTTATATGTTTCCATAAGATATCCCCTCATCCTTCTAAACTCCAGTGAATACAAGCCTAGTCTTTTCAATCTTTCCTCATATGACAGTCCCGCCATCCCAGGGATCAATCTCGTGAGCCTACGCTGCACTGCCTCAATCAAAAGGATGTCCTTCCTCAAATTAGGAGACCAGAACTGTACGCAACACACAGGTATTGTTTTAAAAGGTTTGTTTTGCATGCGATCCAAAGAGAACAGATAATACCGAACGAGAATATAACCAAGACAAACTCGAGTCCAGTAGGTAGAGCAAAGATGCGTCGGAAGGAACTGCAGATGCTGGTTTACACCGAAGATAGACACAAAATGCCGGAGTAACTCAGCGGGACATGGCAGCATCTCTGGAGGGAAGGAATGGGTGACGTTTCGGGTCGAGACCCGGAAGGGTCTCGACCCGAAACGTCGCCTATTCCTTCGAGAAGAAAAGCTGGAGTAACTCGGCGGGACATGGCAGCATCTGCGGAGGGAAAGAATGGGTGACGTTTCGGGTCGAGACTCTTCTTCTGCCAGTCTGTGAGCAGCTTAACATTTTGAGAGAAGGAAATGGAAAAAAAGAATTTTAATTTGAAAAGATCTTTCACACTAGGTGGGGAGTGGCACGTCCACATGCTCAAAGCACAAGAACAACAAGGCTTAGGTATGTTTCCATATCAACACTAGTTGCCTGTAGCTACTAAGCCATTTTATACATAAATATTGCAGCATTAACTGAATCAAATGACATGCAACTGAATACAAAGCCTTTATGCATTCCAACGTTTTTTTAATTTTTTTAACCTGTCGTGAGGATACAGCGCGGAATCAGGCCGTTCGGCCCACCGAGTCTGTGCCAACCAGCAACCTACACACACGAGGGATCAATTGACAGTTATTTACACCAAGCCAATTAACCTACGAACCTGTACATCTTTGGAGTCTGGGAGCAAACCGGGACACCAGGAGAAAACCCGCGCAGGTCACGGGGAGGAGGTGCGGGCAGTACCGTTACGGGCCTGTCCCACCTGGGCCACTACCGGCGCCTGCCGTAAAACTTTCAACACGTTGAACATTTTTCGGTGACAGTGGCGACAATCTTTTGCTGTCGTAGGTTGTCGCCAGGTGTCGTGGGTGAATTCCATTAAACTGGTCCCTGGAAGTCACCTAAAGAGTCGCCTAATTAGGACAGGCCCATCCGTCAGGATCGAGCCCGGGTCTCTGGCGCTGTGAGGCAGCAACTCTACCGCTGCACCACCGTGTAAGAAGGAGATTACATAGAAACATAGAAAATAGGTGCAGGAGAAGGCCATTCAGCCCTTCTGGCCAGCACCGCCATTCATTGTGATCATGGGTGATCATCCCCTATCAATAACCCGTGCCTGCCTTCTCCCGATATCCCTTGACTCCACTAGCCCCTAGAGCTCTATCTAACTCTCTCTTAAATCCATCCATCTTAAATGGCCTCCACTGCCCTCTGTGGCAGGGAATTCCACAAATTCACAACTCTCTGGGTGAAAAAGTTTTTTCTCACCTCAGTCTTTAATGATCTCCCCTTTATTCTAAGACTGTGGCCCCTGGTTCTGGACTCGCCCAACATTGGGAACATTTTTCCTGCATCTAGCTTGTCCAGTCCATTCATAATTCTATAAGATATCCCCTCATCCTTCTAAACTCCAGTGAATACAAGCCTAGTCTTTTCAATCTTTCCTCATATGACAGTCCCGCCATCCCAGGGATCAATCTGGTGAACCTACGCTGCACTGCCTCAATCACAAGGATGTCCTTCCCCAAATTAGGAGGCCAAAACTGCACCCAATACTCCAGATGTGGATTGCAACAATGAATGCAATGTGGTCACTATTGGGTGTCCAGCAGTTTTGCTGGGACTGAAA
Source organism: Raja brachyura (assembly GCA_963514005.1). The sequence goes on from CAUPSL010001476.1 coordinate 8,634, forward strand.
ATTGAGTTGCAGTTCTGTCTCTGAAGGGCTGCATTATGGAGGGTTAAAGCAGGGGCGTCCAATTGTGAGAGCCAGGAGACCATTTCATCATTGGCTCTGGATATCGAAAGTTGCGCATCACAGGGAAAACTGGAAAATACCAGGCACCCATTTGAACAATAATATCGCAGTAATATTGGTGGGATGCAAGCAGAAGCCTCCTCGTGGCGCATCCCGGGCAATGCTGGTGACAGGAACCGTACCGCAGTGACTGACTGAAGTGGCCAACTCTGCAACCACCGACCGTCAACCGCCACTGACCGACCGGAAAGACATGATATGGAAGATGGCCAGACACGAGGAAGAAATAATATTGGTACTGATGTTGGTTCATTATCTCAGGCCCTCATGTCCCGGCAACATCCTACGAAATGTTCTCTGTATCCCTTCCAGTTTAATCACATCCTTCCAATAACAAGGTGACCAAAACTGTACACAATCCAGATTCACGGAACGCACACCTCCAGATTCAGGGACGGTTTCTTCCCAGCTGTTAGTGGACAACCGAACCATCCCATCCACAGCGAAAGAGCCTCCTGAACCGCAGTCATCTTCAGACTGAAGAAGGGTCTCGACCCGAAACGTCACCCATTCTTTCCCTTCAGAGACGCTGCCTGCCCCGCTGAGTTACTCCAGCATTTTGTGTCTATGTCTTCAGTGTAAACCAGCATCTGCAGTTCCTTCGTACACTGCTATCTCCCTCAACGGAGACCCTCGGACTATCTTTAATCGGACTTTACTGGACTAAACCTTGCACTAAATGTTCTTCCATTTATCATGTGTGGTGAAACACAGCAGGACGACAGTGAAACTAGTAGGATGACTAGGGTGGTGGAGGGACAGAGAGAGAGGGGATGCAAGGGGTTACAAGAAGTTAGAGAAATCAATATTCATGTACATTTAATCAAAACTAAAGGCTTTTTTTGGTGACTGCCGGCATCGTTGACTGACGTATCAAAAATCTGCGGCGGTGACGCGCCGTGATGACGTATCGCCGCGCGGTGTTTTTTCAAGTGTCGCAACATTTTTTTTGTCGCCACTGGATTTTGAAATGTTCAAAATATTTTGGCGAGACTGATATGACGCCGGCTGTTGCCGAAAAAAATCGGTAACGGTCCTTTGACAGATAAAAAAATGTCTGATAATGATTAAAAAAAACGCATTCTCTGCCTCAGAGGGCGGTGAAGGCCGGTTCTCTGGATGCTTTCAAGAGAGAGGGCTCTTAAAGATAGTAGGGTCAGGGGATATGGGGAGAAGGCAGGAACGGGGTACTGATTGGGGATGATCAGCCGTGATCACATTGGATGGCGGTGCTGGCTCGAAGGGCCGAGTGGCCTCCTCCTGCACCTGTTGTCTATTGCCTATTGATAGAAAGATGTGACTATTGCTCCATTAGCAAAGTAAATGAAATGTGTTGAAAACTGCACTTTAATCATTTACCAGGTAATACATCTTCAGGGCAGTTGCTGCTTGCGTTGGCAGTTTTTTCTCTCTCCGAGACCTTGTAACTGTTGAACGAACAACACAGCCCGAGTGCCGCACTATATATAGAACTAGGAGACATTCTTCTAGTCTTACAATGAGATAGGGGCCGATGGCACGTCAAGGTCACCCAGATACCATGTCAGTGTGGACACACACATCATTACTGGCGGAGTGGAGCTCACTTTGCAGTGGTGCCCGTGGCACAATGATACTGCAAGAGGTATCACACTGATCAAAGTTTAAATACAATGCGTTATGCATGCAGGAAGCCCGTGAAAGGCCGACATACACTTGCACTTTTATCTCCCTCAGAGACAATAGACAATAGGTGCAGGAGGAGGCCATTCGGCCCTTCCAGCCAGCACCGCCATTCAATGTGATCACGGCTGATCGTCCCCAATCAGTACCCCATTCCTGCCTTCTCCCCATATCCCCTGACTCCACTATCTTCAAGAGCCCACTCTCTTGAAAGTATGCAGGGAACCAGCCTCCACTGCCCTCCGAGGCAGAGAATTCCACAGACTCACCACTCTCTGGGTGAAAAAGGGTTTCCTCGGCTCCGTTCCAAATGGCCTTACCCCTTGTTCTTAAACTGTGGCCCCTGGTTCTGAGGTTAAACTAGTCCCTGCAGTTCCTTCTTACACGATTCTCCTCGTGATTTTGTACATCTCTTTCAGGTCACCCCCTCATCCTCTTGCACTCCAAGGAATAATGTCCCAGCCTGCTCAACCCCGACCTGTAGCTCAGACCTTCGAGTCCTGGCAACTTGGTGATTTTTGTTTGGCTTAGTGTAGAGAAATACAGTGCGGAAACTGGCCCTTCGGCCCATCGACCAGCGATCCCGCACACTAATACGATCCCACACACACCAGGGCCAATGTACTTTGATAGCAAACCAATTAACCGACAAAAACCTGTACGAGTGTGGGAGGAAGCTGAAGATCTTGGAGAGAACGTGCAAACTCCGTAGAGGCAGCGTCCGTGTCAGGATCAAACCCGTGTCTCTGGCGCTGTAAGCAGCAACACCACTGCTGCTATTGATGTATTAATTGTAGTGTCCCAGTAAACGCTGAGACACCAGCTGGAGGGAGGTTCACCGGGTTAATTCCCGGGATGGTGGGACTGTCACATGTTGAGCTGGGCTTGTACACTCTGTAAATTCGATGGATGGGAGGGGATCTCATTGAAACATATAAATTATTAAGGGTTTGGACACGCTAGAAGCAGGAAACATGTTCCCGATAGATCAGCCATGAGTGAATGGTGGAGTAGACTCGATGGGCCGAATGGCCTAATTCTGCTCCAATAACTGGTGATCTTATGAACTTAGCACCTCCTCAAAAAACCCAATCAAGTTCGTAAGATGTTTTTTTCAAGAGAGATTTAGCTCTTAGTGCTAACTGAATCAAGCGATATGGGGAAAAAGCAGGGACGGGAAACTGAATTTAGAAGATCAGCCATGATCACATTGAATGGCGGTTCTGGCTCGAAGGGCCGAATGGCCTACTGCTGCACCTATGTTTCTATGTTTCTATGTAACTAATGTACGGGTGATTGTGGGTCAATGCGGAGTCGGTGGGCCGAAGGGCCTGTTTCCACGCCGTAACTCTAAACTAAAACAAAATGTTTTTTTATTATTTGAGATTCAAGGTGCAGGATTCAAGAGAGTTTATTGTCGTGTGTCCCAGATAGGACAATGACATTCGGGCTTTGTTTCAGCACGACACAATCACGGAGCATTTATCACTGATATACAGCGAAACGTTTAGGTTTGCATGCTATCCAAATCAGATCCGTTAAATATAATCGAGTCAAACTTCAAGGCGTTTTCGTTGTTTTTATTTAACGATATGATTTTCTGATCTTTAGAGAAAAATACAGATTTTTCCAAAAACCCTCACGGTTTAACAGTCAAGCTTGCATCAAGTAACAGCTTTGGAGCAAACAATGAATAATCATAAGGTGATAAGTGACAGGAGCAGAATCAGGCCATTCGGCCCATCTAGTCTACTCCGCCATGCAATCATGGCTGATCTAAGTAAGTAAGTAAAGGGCCTGTCCCACTAGCGCGCGATTAGACGCGACAAGCGCGACAAATTCGGACGCGGGGGTCGCGTGGGGGTCAGGCGATCCCGGTGCGAGTGAAGGGCCTGTCCCACTAGCGCGCGATTACACGCGCGACGTCCGAAGGAAGGACGTTATTTTTCATCACGTGACGATGCGCATGAGCATGCGCGTTGCACAACGTCGGGCAGTGACGTCATCACGCAACGCCACGCTGAAGACGCACAACGTCAAAACGTCATCACGTTAATCACGTTCTGCGCGACAGGATTTTGCCGCGCGTAATTTTTTGAGCAGTGTCGGTTTTTGGACACTACGCGCGATGTCGACACCAGCTACACACAACTCGACGAGACTCCGGCGATCGCAGTGGGACAGGGTCACGCGAGGCCGGGCGACTAAAGCGACCACGGTAGGTCGCACTTGTCGCGTCTAATCGCGCGCTAGTGGGACAGGCCCTTTAGGTTTGCATGCTATCCAAATCAGATCCGTTAAATATAATCGAGTCAAACTTCAAGGCGTTTTCGTTGTTTTTATTTAACGATATGATTTTCTGATCTTTAGAGAAAAATACTGATTTTTGCAAACCCTCACGGTTTAACAGTCAAGCTTGCATCAAGTAACAGCTTTGGAGCAAACAATGAATAATCATAAGGTGATAAGTGACAGGAGCAGAATCAGGCCATTCGGCCCATCTAGTCTACTCCGCCATGCAATCATGGCTGATCTAAGTAAGTAAGTAAGTATATCGGTGAGACCAAGCGGAGGCTGGGCGATCGTTTCGCCGAACACCTCCGCTCGGTCCGCAATAATCAACCCGACCTCCCGGTGGCTCAGCACTTCAACTCCCCCTCCCATTCCGTATCCGACCTCTCGGTCCTGGGCCTCCTCCACGGCCAGAGTGAGCAACACCGCAAGTTGGAGGAACAGCACCTCATATTCCGCTTGGGGAGTCTGCATCCTCTGGGCTTAAACATTGAATTTTCTCAATTCTGTTAACCCTGGCTGCCTCCTCCCCTTCCCACCTCTCCCTCAGCCCTCGGGCCCTGGCATTCCTTCTCTCTCTATCTCTGCCCCACCCAAGTCGCACTAGCTTCTTATTTTCACACTACAAACAGCTTACAATGGCCTGTTTCCTTTATCATCGATACTTTTTTGCATATCTTTCATTCATTGTTCTTTATCTCTCCACATCACCGTCTATATCTCTCGTTTCCCTGATCCCTGACCAGTCTGAAGAAGGGTCTCGACCCGAAACGTCACCTATCTCCTTCGCTCCTTAGATGCTGCTGCACCCGCTGAGTTTCTCCAGCTTGTTGTGTACCCCTCGATTCTCCAGCAGCTGCAGTTCCTTCTTTAACACAAGTAAGTAAGTTTATTGGCCAAGTATTCACATACAAGGAATTTGCCGTGGTGCTCCGCCCACAAGTAACAACATGACGTACAGTGACAGCTACGAATGACTCCGAAAACACTAAACATTAACAATAATAAGACATTAATGATAAAACACCATTGATCAAGCATGTGAACCAACAAAATACCAGATCAAAGGGAGGCTACAGATTTTTGGCTGTTGAGTAGAGCAACTTCCAACGTCGCCTATCTCCTTCGCTCCTTAGATGCTGCTGCACCCGCTGAGTTTCTCCAGCTTTTTGTGTAATACTCGTGGATAAAAAACGTTTTTATGTCTGGCTGTGGCAGCTTTGACATATCTCTCCCTCCTAACCCCATTCAGATTCAGTTTCAAAACATTATTGCCATTGTGCAGGGTACAAGTACACAGACAACGAAACGCAGTTACTATCTCACCCAGAAGAGCGAACACAGAATAATGGAACAGTAATATATATATATATGTGTATATACAGTAGCAGTGGTGCAAACCTCGGGGAGGGGGGAAGATCAGTCACTGGGGGAAGGAGTGTCCGAGGGGGGGGGGGTGACTGGCAATCACCAAGGTGCAGAGTTAAGTGGGGTCTCCTGCCTTCTCCCAGTAGCGTCTGACACCCGCACTAATCAAGAATCTAGCGATCTCTGCCTTAAATATATCCACTGACTTGGCCTCCGCAGCCCATTTCGTGATCGGACGTTCTGCTGTTTAAAACAAAATACTGAATTTTCAAACCCAGGTTCCCTCATGGTTTAACAGTCAAGCAAGCATCAAGTGACCAACATTAAATAATCATTCAAAATAAAACCATTATTATTCAAAAACAGACACATCGTGCTGGAGTAACTCAGCGGGACGGGCAGCATCTCTGGAGGGAAGGAATGGGTGACGTTTCGGGTCGAGACCCTTCTTCATTATTATTCATACACGTTGCGTTATCTTTATTTGTTTTCTGAGCAGAAGCATTACGCAGGGGTGATGCGCTCTCGTGTAATGTTACTGACAGGGAACAAAATGAGTGTGTCGGAGCTGGGAATTAATTGTAGAGGGGACGGGCTTTTATTTGCGGCGTTCTCACCTCTCGGCTTCTGAATGTTTTGGCTTCCTTTCAGGTGCAGAGCCAGAGGCAGCAAACGCCCTCTGGACCGCTGCCAAAGTGACCATTTGTCACGTCTCAGCTTCTGGCAGCGAACGTCAAGTTAAGGAAGCAGGAGCGGGGGCCTTCGAGCCGCTGGAGCCCGTGATCTATCGACGTGCCTGGAAAATTTCAACCCGCCCGACATCGGCAACCTTTCCACAAAGCGCCAGTGTTGGTGCGGCGGTAGAGTTGGCGCCTTATAGGGGCCTGTCACACTTGGACAGTTAAAAATCCAGCGACACGTGAAAAAAACACCGCACGTCAATACGCCGCGTCACGCCGCGATGGCCTGATACGTCAGTCAAAGATGCCGGCAGTCGCGAACAAAATCGCCCAGTGGGACAGCGCCGGAGACCCGCGTCCCATCCTGGTGATGTCTGCACGGAGTATGTACATTCTCTTTGGGGTGATGCTGCAAGTAACCATTTAATTGCTCTATCTGGGGCCACACGACAACAAAACACTCTTGCCTCTTTTGGGCGCGTGGGCCTTCTACGAGGTGCTCCGGTTTCCTCCCACACTCCGAGGGCATACAGGTTTGTAGGTTAATTGGCTTCTGTCAAAGTGTCCCTGGTGTGCGTAGGATAGAGCTGGTGTGATCGCTGGTTGCCGAAGGGTCTATTTCCACGCTGTGTCTCTAAATTAAACTAAACACCACTGCACTAAACTGGAGCCCCACCCAAAACTTCTCTCCACAGACGCTGCCTGTCCCGCAGAGTTACTCCAGCATTTTGTCTCTATCTCAAGTCCATGCAATCTTTGTTCTGGATCTCGCCATCTGTTTTTCTGCCACACCTTTTACCAGTTAAACCTTTTGTCATAAAACCAAGCCCTGAACCATCTTCAATGGGGGTGGGAGATAGCAACCTTCACGTGGTCCGCCCTGTTTCGACTAATGCAATCAACTCGACGTGCACAAACGGAGGATCAAATAGAACAAGTTGTCCAGAACAAGGGGTCACAGTCTAAGGATAAGGGGGAATTCCTTTAGGACCGAAATGAGGAAAACATTCTTTATACAGAGAGTGGTGAGTCTCTGGAATTCTCTGCCACAGAAGGTAGTTGAGGCCAGTTCATTGGCTATATTTAAGAGGGCGTTAGATGTGGCACTTGTGGCTAAAGGGATCAGGGGGTATGGAGAGAAGGCAGGTACGGGATACTGAGTTGGATGATCAGCCATGATCACATTGAATGGCGGTGCAGGCTCGAAGGGCCGAATGGCCTACTCCTGCACCTATTTTCTATGTTTCTATGTTTCTAATTTAGGCTGTGCACGCCACACGGAAGAAGAGAGTGGGAGCGAGAGAGAGAGTGGGAGAGGGAGGGTCACCGCGTGGGGTTGAGAGTATTGTAAACAATGAATGTACTGTTGTACTACAATGATTTGTTTGTTATAGTGTGATTTTTGATTATGTTTTGACGTGTTGTATTATATGATTGTCGAATAAAGTTTTTGAAAAGGAAATAAAAAAAAAGTGGGAGAGGAAGGGAGAGAGAGGGAGAGAGGGAGGGAGAGAGAGAGTGGGAGACGGAGGGAGAGTGGGAGAGGGAGGGAGAGTGGGAGAGGGAGGGAGAGAGAGAGTGGGAAATGGAGGGAGAGTGGGAGAGGGAGGGAGAGGGAGAGAGAGAGAGAGAGAGAGAGGGAGAGAGAGAGAGAGAGTGGGAGAGGGAGGGAGAGTCGGAGAGGGAGGGAGAGTGGGAGAGGGAGGGAGAGTAGGAGAGGGAGGGAGAGAGAGGGAGAGAGGGAGGGAGAGAGAGAGTGGGAGACGGAGGGAGAGTGGGAGAGGGAGGGAGAGGGAGGGAGAGAGAAGGGAGAGATCAGTAAGAGTTTCAAACAAAGAGGTGATTGTGGAAGGCTCACACTAACACAAACAGACAACATCTTGTGCAGCTCCAACTTCCCCAAAGGGACCAGCTGCCACCTTTGATATTTGCTTTAAAAGCTTGTGGTACTTTTTCAATTTGTTTCCCCATAAAGCGTTGCTGATTGGACTTGATCTTGCCGCCGAACACACGAGAATAAAAGCAGTCTTCTCTACTTGAGAATGTTACATCTAAAAGGATTTGAAATCCTCAATTTGAAAACACAAACAGCGGCACGGTGGCGCAGCTGTTAGGAGCCGCTGCCTCACAGTCCCTGGTTCGATCCTGGCCTCGGGCGCTGTCTGTACGGAGTTTGCACGTTCTCCCCGTGACCGCGTGGGTTTTCTCCGGGTGCTCCAGTTTCCTCCCACACTCCGGGTTTGTAGATTAATCAGCTTCAGTAAAATTGTCCATTGTGCACAGGGGTGTATGGGGTGATCGCTGGTTGGCACGGACTAGGTGGGCCGAAGGGCCTGTTTCAACACTGTATCTCTAAACTCAAACTCTGATTTTACCCACAAAATACTGGGTTTGCAGGTTGATTGGCCCTTGATGGGTGGAGAGTGGATGGGGAAGTGAGATGACGTGAGAACTAGTGCAAATGGGTGATCGCTGGTCCCAAAGACACGCTGGGCTTCAGGGCGTAGCTCCGTGTTGCATCTCTAAACTACGGTGAGGCACGGCGGCGCAGCGGTAGAGTTGCGGCCTGGCAGCGCCACAGACCCAGGTTTGATCCTGACCACGGGCGCTTGTCCGTGCGTTCTCCCCGCGACCTGCGCGGGTTTCCTCCCAGATCTTCGGTTTCCTCCCACACTCCAAAGACGTGCAGGTTTGCAGGTTAATTGGCTTGGTGCAAGTGTAAAATTGTCCCAAGTGCGTGTCGGATAGTGTTAGTGTGCGGGGATCGCTGGCCGGCGCGGACTCGGCTGAACGGCCTGTTTCCGCGCTGTATCTCTAAACTAAACTGGCGTAATAGACTTCTTCCTCTCCTTGCGTACGGCGTGCACGGCCTAAAGTTGCGGGACAACTTGTTCTATTTGATCTTATTTGATTATGCGCGCCGGGTTGATTGCATTCGTCGAAACAGGGCGGACCACGTGAAGGTTGCAATCTCCCACCCCGGGTAATAGACTGAACATTGAACAAGCAGCCTGGGTGTAGATACTATTTTGGCTTTTCCCCCACATGCACTGTCTACTGCTGAACAAATTCACCACTCCACTGAAACAAGCTCAACGATATTACCTGACATCAGCTTCCGGCACTAAGCCTGTTTAATTAACCCCGCACTCACTGTGAGTTTATAGTTTGAACAAGAATTTGTTGCAGCGGCAAGCTCCCCTGCCTGTCACTGCTGCATCACTGCCTGATAGCCCTGTCCCACTGTACGAGTTCATTCCAAGAGCTCTCCCGAGTTTTAAAAAAATCAAACTCATGGTAAGCACAGAGAATGGACGTAACGGGTACGTCGGAGCTCGGGGACGTCTCTTAGCGGCTCGTAACGCTAACGGCAGGTACTCGGCAAAACTCGCTAACGGCGGGTAACCGCGGGAAGACTTGGGAAGATTTTTCAACATGATGAAAAATGTCCACGAGAGCCCCGAGTACCGACGAGTGGCCATTACGGTAAATCTCCGAGTTCGAATCAGGGCAAACTCTGGAGAGCTCTTGGAATGAACTCGTACCGTGCGACAGGGCTTATAGGTATTTTTCCACAGAGAAGGAAGTCAAATGGAAAAAAAAGATTAACCAGTACACACACTGCTTTTGTTTCTCCAACACTTTAGACAAATACAGAGCGTGGAAACAGGCCCTTCGGCCCATCAAGTCCGTACTGGCCAGCGCTCCCCCCGTACACTAACCTACACACACTAGAGACAATCTCACAACGTACCAAAGCCAATTAACCTACAAACCCGCACGTCTTTGGAGTGTGGGAGGGCAGCTTCTCTGGAGAGAAGGAATGGGTGACGTTCTGGGTCGAGACCCTTCTTCAGACTGAGAGTCGGGGGAGGGGGAGATACAGAGATAAGGAAGTGTAGGGTGTGAAAACGAGACAAAGGGGATGGGGATCAAGGAAAATGTAGAATAGATCACTGTTAGCCGGGAGAAGGTAACAGCAAAGTAAACACAGATAAAATGTAAGCGGGGACGGTCAGATAGGTCGGAGAAATGGGAAGGGGGGGGGATGGAGAGAGAGGGAAAGCAAGGGTTACTTGAAGTTAGAGAAGTCAGTGTTCATACCGCTGGGGTTTGAGCTGCCCAAGTGAAATATGAGGTGCTGTTCCTCCAATGTGTGCTGGCCTCACTCTGACAATGGAGGAGGCCCAGGACAGAGAGGTCAGCGTGGGAATGGGAGGGGTGGGGGGAGGGGGAGTTAAAGTGTTTCAGACAGGGGGGTCTTTTGGTTGAGGGGGTCGATCAGAAGTGGTTTCTGAAACAATATTTTGTTTTGCTGTTACTAAAATCTGTTTGTGGAATCTTCTCTGTGCCATGGACGGTGTGAGAACGGTTGGATTTTATTTCGGAGAGGCAAGCCTGAAGGAGAAGGTAAACGTGTAATGGGAACCTGAGGCAGTTTCATCACACAGAGGGTGGGGGGTGCCTGGAACGAGCTGCCGGAGGAGGTAGTGGACGCAGGTACTATAACAGCATCTAAAAGACATTTGGACCGGCACATGGGTGGTAAGGTTTGGAGGGATATGAGCCAAACGCAGGTAGGTGGGACTAGTGTAGATGGGGCATGTTGGTCAGCATGGGCATGTGGGGCTGAAGGGCCTGTTTCCACGCTGTGTGACTCTATGCCTCTGCGTGGAGCAAGTGTTTTTGTACACAGAGTGGTGGGTGGGTGCCTGGAACAAGGAGGACTTTAGACAGGAACGTGGATATGCAGGGAATGGAGGGATACGGATCACGCGCAGGCAGAGGAGAATAGGTCAGTCACGGTGGCGCAGCGGTAGAGTTGCTGCCTTGCAGTGCCGGAGACCCGGGTTCGATCCCAATTACGGGCGCTGTCTGTGCGGAGTTTGCACGTTCTCCCCGTGACCTGCGTGTGTTTTCTCCGAGATCTTCGGTTTCCTCCCACATTCCAAAGACGTAGGTTAATTGGTTTGGTAAATGTAAAAATTGTCCCTAGTGGGTGCAGGATAGTGTTAATGTGCGGGGATCGCTGGTCGGCACGGACCCGGTGGGCCGAAGGGCCTGTTTCCAAATTGTATCTCTAAATTAAACTAAAATTAGTTTAACTTGCTATCACGGACATTGTGGGCCGAATGGCCTGTGCTGTGCTGTTCTCTGTGATTCTATACCAGGGCATAAACACCAAGTAGTTGGTCCAATCCCGTTCTTCATCGGCTAACTACTTGTCAATACTGCAGAAATAGGTAACGTATTGACTAAGTTGTGCGGCACGGTGGTGCAGCGGTAGAGTTGCTGCCTTTCAACGCCAGGGTCCCTGGTTCGATCCCGACTACGGGTGCTGTCTGTACAGAGTTTGCACATTCTCCCTGTGACATAGAAACATAGAAAGTAGGTGCAGGAGGAGGCCATTCGGCCCCTCGAGCCTGCACTGCCATTCAATATGATCATGGTTGACCTCGTGGGTTTTCTCCAGGTGCTCCAGTTTTCCCCTACTTTTGAAAGATGTACGGGTGTGTGGGTTAATTGGCTACTGTAAATTGTCCCTTGTGTGTAGGATACTGCTAGTGTACGGGGATAACTGGGCAGAGTGGACTTTAGAGATTGTATCCCAAATCTAAACTAAACTACACTGAATTGGACCAAAGATTCCTCACTCAACATTGTTTGGCAAAGTCTAGTTTGTTTCCAGATTCCAAACCCACACACTGAATTAGAATCAGTTCATCTGTCCCCCCTTTAAAAGGTCTCAACAGACAATAGGTGCAGGAGTAGGCCATTCGACCCTTCGAGCCAGCACCGCCATTCAATGTGATCATGGCTGATCATCCCCAATCAGTACCCCGTTCCTGCCTTCTCCCCATATCCCCTGACTCCACTATTTTTAAGAGCCCTATCTAGCTCTCCCCTGAAAGCATCCAGAGATCCGGCCTCCACCACCCTCTGACGCAGAGAATTCCACAGACTCACCACTCTCTGTGGGAAAAAGTGTTTCCTCATCTCCGTTCTAAATGGCTTACCCCTTATTCTTGAACTGTGGCCCCTGGTTCTGGACTCCCCCAATATCGGGAACATGTTTCCTGCCCCTAGCGAGTCCAAACCCTTAACAATCTTATATGTTTCAATGAGATTCCCTCTCATCCTTCTGAATTCCAGAGTGTACAAGCCCAGCTGCTCCATTCTCTCAACATATGACAGTCCCGCCATCCCGGGAATTAACATGTAAACCTATGCTGCACTCCCTCAATAGCAAGAATGTCCTTCCTCAAATTAGGGGACCAAAACTGCACACAATACTCCAGCTATGGTCTCACTAGGGCACTGTACAACTGCGGAAGGACCTCTTTGCTTCTATACTCAACTCCTCTCGTTATAAAGGCCAACATGCCATTTGCTTTCTTCAATGCCTGCTGCACCTGCATGCTTTCTTTCAACTAGAAACGTCACCCATTCCTTCTCTCCAGAGATGCTGCCTGTCCCGCTGAGTTTCTCCAGCATTTTTATCTACCTTCATAACTTCCATAATCTGCAACTCCTGTGATCTTGCGTCTTCTTGGGGGTTGCTTCTTTCATCGTTGTACAAGTGGCAGCAACTTCATGCAATTCCTCACCTTTTCCCAGTTTAGTTTAGTTTAAACATAGAAACATAGAAATTAGGTGCAGGAGTAGGCCATTCGGCCCTTCGAGCCTGCACCGCCATTCAATATGATCATGGCTGATCATCCAACTCAGTATCCCGTACCTGCCTTCTCTCCATACTCTCTGATCCCTTTAGCCACAGGGGCCACATCTAACTCCCTCTTAAATATAGCCAATGAACTGGCCTCAACTACCCTCTGTGGCAGAGAGTTCCAGAGACCCACCACTCTCTGTGTGAAAAAAGTCCTTCTCATCTCGGTCCTAAAGGATTTCCCCCTTATCCTTAAGCTGTGACCCCTTGTCCTGGACCTCCCCAACATCGGGAACAATCTTCCTGCATCTAGCCTGGACACAGCATGGAAACAGGCCCTTCGACCCACCGAGTCCGCGCCGACCAGCGATCCCCACACACTACCACTCTCTTACACACACGCGTGCACTTGGTACAATTTACAAATTTTCCAAACCAATTAACCTACCAATTAACCTGGTTTTGGAGTGTGGGAGGAAACCGGAGATCCCGGAGAAAACCCACGCAGGTCACGGGGAGAACGTACAAACTCCGCACAGACAGACAGACCGCACCTGTAGTTCTGTAAACTGCCCATTATGTGTAGGATAGTGTGAAGGGGGTGATGGCTGTTTGGCACGGACTCGGTGGGCCAAAGGGCCTGTTTCATCGCTGTTTCTCTAAATGAAAATACCAATTCAAAAGTAGACAAAAATGCTGGAGAAACTCAGCGGGTGAGGCAGCATCTATGGAGCGAAGGAAACAGGCGATGTTTCGAGTTGAAACCCTTCTTCAGACTGATGTGGGGGGGGGTGAGAAGAAGAAAGGAAGAGGCGGAGACAGTGGGCTGAGGGAGAGCTGGGGAGGGGAGGGAAAAGAGGGAGAAAGCGGGGACTACCTGAAATTGGAGAACTCAGTGTTCATACCGCTGGGGTGTAAACTACCTGATTCAAAGGTGTACTTTTTGAGTATAAAGTCTTATTTCCAGTGCATTGGGAAATGTGGCCACTATGTAAATATCTGTCCCAGGTCAATAAAAGGCCGGTGTTTACCATGGGAACATTATGCTGCGGCTATCTGTGCTAATGGTTATAATGGGGGAATATGAGATATGTTTGGAGCTGTCGGAGGTGTAGACGTCGATGTCAGTGATAGTTTGTGAGTGCTAATATAACCTCCTCTAGACACCATTAGCAGAAATCTGTGAACTAATGAGACTGTAAGGTACTTCCGAACTCATCACACTAAGAAAAATCCTGAAATTATATTTTATTGTGCAGGATATCAACATGATCATAATGACTTACCAAAGGCATTATTATTGCTTCGTGGCGCCCTGATTTGCAAAAAAAAATGTTTTTACATTTGTAGACGTTCCAATCTCTCATCGAGTTAACTTTAGACTCTAAGGATACAGCGGGGAAATGGCCCATCAAGTCGTTGCCGACCAGCGAACGCCCCACACACTCGCACGATCACTAACACTAGACCGTTTACAATTCGCAGAAGCCAATTAACCTACAAACCCGCACGTCTTTGGCGTGTGGGAGGAAACCGGAGCACCCGGAGAAAACCCACGCAGGTCACGGTGGAGAACGTACAAACTCCGTACAGACAGCAGCCGTGGCGAGGATTGAACCCGGGTCTCCGTCGCTGTGAGGCAGCAACTCCACCGCTGCTCCACTCTGCTGACCTAAAACTAAAAATGTTCTCAACAATTTGCGCCTGTTCTTTTTCATGTTTCTGATCTTGGCTTAATATCATTTATGTCCCAACTTTTGGCTTGCCCTCTGAAAAATGTTCGTTAAAGATTGTAAATCCCGTGGGACATTCTGGCTGTGATCTGCAGCCCGGCGGTACCGTCAGCTCGGTGAAGATCTCACAGCCTCCTGGATAATGCCTGACTAGTCCATGTCGGGAAAGTGGAAGTCCGTGAACTGGAGTGCCAGATCTTCAGAGTGGTTTTAGTTAGGGTCAGCAGCAGTTCTGACCTGCCTGCATTTAGATTCCACACCAGGCCCAACAAACCGGCCTTGTCACCTTGTGGTGTCCATGGATGCAAACCGCAAGGTCTCTCTCTTCCTGACTTATCAGGTACTATCATTTACTTATCCTCGATACAACACAAAACGCTGGGGTATCTCAGCTGCACTAACAACCTCTCCGGAGAGAAGGGACGGGTGACGTTTCGGGTCGAGGCCCTTCTTCAGACTGACACATTACTTATCCTCAATAGACAATAGACAATAGGTGCAGGAGTGGCCATTCGGCCCTTCGAGCCAGCACCGCCATTCAATGTGATCATGGCTGATCATCCCCAATCAGTACCCCGTTCCTGCCTTCTCCCCATATCCCCTGACTCCACTATCTTTAAGAGCCCTATCCAGCTCTCTCTCGAAAGCATCCAGAGAACCGGCCTCCACCGCCCTTTGAGGCAGAGAATTCCACAGACTCACCACTCTCTGTGAGAAAAAGTGTTTCCTCGTCTTCGTTCTAAATGGCTTACCCCTTATTCATAAACTGTGGCCCCTGGTTCTGGACTCCCCCAACATCGGGAACATGTTTCCTGCCTCTAGCGTGTCCAAACCCTTAATAATCTTATATGTTTCAATAAGATCCCCTCTCATCCTTCTAAACTCCAGAGTGTACAAGCCCAGCCGCTCCATTCTCTCAGCATGTGACAGTCCCGCCATCCCGGGAATTAACCTTATAAACCTACGCTGCACTCCCTCAATAGCAATATCTTATGATATGAATTAAACAATGCAACTTAAAGCCCTGTCCCACTGTACGAGTTCATTCAAGAGCTCTTCCGAGTTTTAAAAAAAACTTGTGGAAGCACGTAGCGGCTACGCCGGAGCTCGGGGACGTCTCTCAGCGGCTCGTAACGCTAACGGCAGGTACTCGGGAAACGCGGTAAGCTCGGGAAGACTCGTGAAGATTTTTCAACATGTTGAAAAATGTCCACGAGAGCCCCGAGTACTTACGAGCGGGCATTACCGTAAATCTCCGAGTTCGAATCAGGGCAAACTCGGGAGAACTCGTACCGTGGGACAGGGTTTCATGTTGACTGACACTAAATTGTGAGTGTTGAGGCAGTTGGTGCTAGCACGAAGGAAAACACAATAAAATACCTGCAGAGTAACCCCATAATTGGCCAAGTAATTGTGACATGCGGTAAGTGTGAGGCGATACACTTTGGTGAGAAGATTAAGCCACATACTGCTTCAAAACTTTAATGAGCCAGAAGAGCAGAGGGAGCTGGGGACACAGATACACAAATCATAAAACTGCGACCCAAGTTAACAAGGGCTTTAAACACATCAAACCGCGGGAGATTGTTGCTGGATATACAACTGGAAAGCGGGCAAATTGTGCAGAACCTGGACAGGACTTTGGTAGAAGCAAGGAACTGCAGATGTTGGTCTGTAGCAAAGAAAGACACCAAGTGCTGGAGTCATCTTCTTCCGTGTGGCGTGCACGGCCTAAAGTTGTTGGACAACTTGTTCTATTTGATCTTCCGTTTGTGCACGTCGAGTTGATTGCATTAGTCGCAACAGGGCGGACCACGTGAAGGTTGCAATCTTCCCACCCCTGTGCTGGAGTGACTCAGCGGGTCAGGCAGCTGTCTAGACTAGACGGACACAAAATGCTGGAGTAACTCAGCGGGACAGGCAACATCTCTGGAGAGAAGGAACGGGTGACGTTTCGGGGTCGAGACCCTCCTTCAGACCCAGAATGTCACCCATTCCTTCTCTCCAGAGACGCTGCCTGTCCCGCCGAGTTACTCCAGCATTCCTTCTCGAAGGAATAGGCGACGTTTCGGGTCGAGACCCGGAAGGGTCTCGACCCGAAACGTCACCCATTCCTTCCCTCCAGAGATGCTGCCTGTCCCGCTGAATTACTCCAGCATTTTGTGTCTATCTTTCTCTGTAAACCAGCACCTGCAGTTCCTTCTTACAGTTAACATGGGGAACATGGATGAGTGATGATTCGGGTTGAGACCCTTCTTCAGACAGATTGGAAGTTGGGTGGGGGGGAGGGGGGGGGGGGCTGGAAGAGAGAAGAGGCAGGGCAAACTGTGGTAGGTACGAGGTGGACACAGGTGGAGGCAGATGGTTGGAACAAAGGCCAGAGATAAGAGCAGAAGATGTGAGACGGGTGGCTTGAAGAAAATTGTGAAGCCAGAGGAAGGAATGTGGGAGGATTTTGGAAGCCCTGTAATGCAGAGTGATGCTCTTGTAGCAACAAGATCAAAGCCACTTGACAAAGGTACAGTAAATGATGATTTAAAGGATTATTTAAAAAATTTGAGAAAATACATAGACCGGTAAAGACTTTACAGACTACAGATCATAAGTGATAGGAGCAGAATTAGGCCATTCGGCCCATCAAGTCTACTCCGCCATTCACTCATCGCTGATCTATCTCTCCCTCCTAACCCCATTCTCCTGCCTTCTCCCCATAACCTCTGACACCCGTACTAATCAAGAATCTATCTATCTCTGCCTTAGAAATATCCATTGACTTGGTCTCCACAGATTCCACAGATTCACCACCCTCCTACTAAAGAAATTTCTCCTCATCTTCCTAAAAAAAATTCCTTTAATTAGGACTAGAGGCTATGACCTCTAATCCTAGACTCTTCCACCAGCGGAAACATCCTCTCCACATCCACTCTATCCAAGACTTTCACTATTCTGTACATTACAATGAGATCCCCCCTCATTCTTCTAAACTGGTTCAGCAACTCAAGTGCCCAGGAAGTGGTAGACATTGAGTATTTCTCGACTCATACGGGTGTCAAAGGTGGAGGGGAGAAGGCAGGTGAATGGGGTTATGAGGACAAGATGAATCAGTTAGCCATGATTGAATGGCGGAGTAGACTTGATGGGCCGAATGGCCTAATTCTGCTCCAATCACTTATGAACCTATGATCCACAGGTAGTGACCTCCCCACCATCGAAGGGATCAACAGGAAGCGCTGCCTCAAAAACGCACCCTGGCCACACCCTCATCTCACTCCTGCCATCAGGAAGAAGGTTCAGGAGCCTGAAAAACGTGGCTGACATTAGACAATAGACAATAGACAATAGGCAATAGGCAATAGGCAATAGGTGCAGCAGTGGTCTATATTTCCATGATTTCTCTCTCGCTCCTTTCTTAAAAAGTGGGATAACATTAGCCACCCTCCAATCCACAGGACCTGATCCTGAGTCTATAGAACATTGGAAAATGATCACCAATGCATCCACGATTTCTAGAGCCAAAGAGTCAAAGTCAATAGAGTTTATTGTCATGTGTCCATTACAGGACAATGACATTCTTTCTTTGCGTAGCACAACAGAACATAGTAGGCATTGACTACAATTATATACGTAAATACACCCATGGATTAATAAATTAATAAAGTGCAGATAACAGATGGAGGGATATTAATGTTCAGAGTTTTGTCCGAGCCAAGTTTAATAGCCTGATGGCTGTGGGGAAGTAGCTATTCCTGAACCGGGTCGTTGCAGTCTTCAGGCTCCTGTACCTTCTTGCCGAAGGGAGCAGGGAGATGAGTGTGTGGCCAGAGTGGTGTGGGTCCTTGATGATGCTGCCAGCCTTTTTGAGGCAGCGACTGTGATAAATCCCCTTGATGGAAGGAAGGTCAGAGCCGATGATGGACTGGGCAGTGTTTACTACTTTTTGTAGTCTTTTCCTCTACAGGGCGCTCAAGTTGCCGAACCAAGCCATGATGCAACCAGTCAGCAAGCTCTCTACTGTACACCGGTAGAAGTTAGAGAGAGTCCTCCTTGACAGACCAACTCTCCGTAATCTTCTCAGGAAGTAGAGGCGCTGATGAGCTTTCTTAATAATTGCATCTGTGTTCTCGGACCAGGAAAGATCTTCACAGATGTGCACGTCCAGGAATTTGAAGCTCTTGATCCCTTCAACCATCGACCCGTTGATATAAACAGGACTGTGGGTCCCCATCCTACTCCTTCCCAGAGCTACTTCCTTAAGTACTCTGGGATGCAGACCATCAGGCCCTGGGGATTTATCAGCCTTCAGTCCCATCAGTCTACTCAACACCATTTCCTGCCTAATGTGGATTTCCTTCAGTTCCTCCGTCACCCCAGATCCTCTGGCCACTACTATATCAGGAAGATTGTTTGTGTCCTCCTTAGTGAAGACGGATCCAAAGTACCTGTTCAACTCGTCTGCCATTTCCTTGTTCCCCATAATAAATTCACCTGTTTCTGTCTTCAAGGGTCTCTCATTTGTCTTAACTATTTTTTTCCTCTTCACAAACCTAAAGATTCAAGAACAGCTTCTTCCCAACAGGCCATCAGGGTCCTGAGCTCTAGACAACCCTAAACACATCTGTGACTATCTTTGGGTTGCATTAAGGACTTTGGGTTATTTTGCATTAGTATTGTGCTTAATAATTGATTTAATTTTTGTTCATCAAATATTATGTATTACGAACTGTTTAAGAAGGAACTGGCAGATGCTGGAAAAATCGAAGGTAGATAAAAAATGCTGGATAGACTCAGCGGGTGAGGCAGCATCAATGGAGCGAAGGAAAAGGTAACGTTTCAGGTCGAGGCCCTTCTTCAGACCCTTCTACAAACTGACTTGTTTGCACTAGAGATTTTGGGCTCTTCTTTAGCAGTAATATTGTTTCTTCAATTAATGTATTTTTGTTTATGTATTGTGTTGTGGTTATTGTGTTTACAGACTTGTTATGTTGCTGCAAGTGCAAGCATCATTAGAGTCGAAGAGTGATACAGTGTGGAAACAGGCCCTTCGGCCCAACTTGCCCACACCGGCCAACATGTCCCAGCTGCACTAGTCCCACCTGCCCGCGTTTGGCCCATATTCCTCCAAACCTGTCCTATCCATGTCCCTCGAAAAGATCATCCACACATTTATCTCCTTCCGCCTAGATTACTGCAACTCCCTCTACACTGGCATCCGCCAATCTTCCCTGTCCCGCCTGCAACTGGTCCAAAATGCCGCAGCGAGACTCCTGACGGGCACCTGAAAAAGGGACCACATCACCCCGATCCTGGCCTCTCTCCACTGGCTCCCTGTGCAGTTCCAAATAAATTTCAAGACCCTCCTCTTTGTCTACAAAGCCCTCAATGGGCTTGCCCCCACCTACATTAAAGGTCTTCTCAACCCACCACACCACCTCCAGGTCCCTCAGATCGGCCGACTTGGGGTTACTGAACATCCCGCAGTCTAGGCATAAGCTCAGGGGCGACCGACCGCGCCTTTGCGGTTGCAGCTCCTAGTCTGTGGAACAGCATCCCCCTCCCCATTAGAACTGCCTCCTCCATCGACTCCTTTAAATCTAGTCTAAAAACCTATCTGTTCTCCCAAGCCTTTCCTGATGTCCTCTGAGCGAGGGCTATTTGTATATGTGTATGTAGCTGCTTGTGTATACTACTCTTATAACAAATGTAAAGCACTTTGGTCAACGAGAGTTGTTTTTTAAATGTGCTATGTAAATAAATGTGACTTGACTTGACTTGTACCTGTCGAACTGTTTCTTACATGTTGGGATAGTCCCAGCCTCAACTACCTCCTCCGGCAGCTCGTTCCATACACCCACCACCCTTTGTGTGAAAAAGTTACCCCTCAGATTCCTCTTAAATCTTTTCCCCTCGCTTAAACCTATGTCCATTGTTCTGTTTTTGGTTCATATGACAATTAATCACTATTGATTGTAGATCTGTTATCCACACAATTTATTCTTGTGTCTGGAGTGTACAAGTGTGTACAGTACAGGAGTCTGAAGAAGGGTCTCGGCCCGAAACGTCACCCATTCCTTCTCTACAGAGATGCTGCCTGTCCCGCTGAGTTACTCCAGCATTTTGTGCCATCTATTGTGTTTACCAGCCTGTTCAGCGACTGCAGGTGAGAGTTTCACTGTCAGTAAAAATGACAATTGAACAGTCTTGGCTCTTGTGCCGGGGAGAGGGAATGGTGGGAAAAATAATTTTGAGAGGAGAGGGTCATTAAAAGAAAGATAATAAGGTCAACACGGAATTCAGAAGAATTAATCAGAGACCGGGAAGAATTTAGAATGAGGTGGAAGGAATAGTTGAGATGTATTATTGATGCACGCTGGGGAAACCAGAGCAGTTACGAACCCGACAACCTTTAATGCCAGGCAGCAGAACACAAAGTGCTGGAGGAACTCAGCGGGTCAGGCAGCATCTGTGTAGAGAGGTGAAGAGGTGACGTCCTGGGTCAGGACCCTTCTTCAGACTGATTGCAGCAGGCGGGAGGAAGCTGGGAGGGAGGTGGGTGCAAGCTGGGAAACAGGCGGGAGGGCCAGGACAAAGCCTGATAGTCATTGGCAGAACATGGACACAAAAAGCTGGAGTAACTCAGCGGGACATCAGCATCTCTGGAGAAGAGGGATTAGTTGGAAAGGCAGGAGACAAAATGGGGGTCGGATAAGGGACGCAGTGAAATGTAATAACCAGAATCAGAATCAGACTTTATTTGCAACATACAAGAATTTCATTGGCCAGGTCAGTCATACAATTAAAAGCAACAGATCACTCAAAAACACATTTGAACATGAACATCCACCACAGTGCCCCCTCCACATTCCTCACTGTGATGGAAGGTGAAATAAAGTTCACGTCCTTCCTTTTGTTCTTGCTCGGTCGTGGGCCTCGAGTTCTCCGTTGACGGGACGATCCTGACTCCTGTAGCCGGCAGTATTCAGGCCCCTCCGCGTCGAGGCGTTCAGCTCCCGCATTAGGAGGATGTCAGCTCCCCCCCGTGCCGGGCGATCGAACCTCGCGTCGGGGCTGGTCGAAGCTTCCGCGCCGTTGGAGCTCCCGACTCGGCCTCTCCCACGACTGTGAACCCTTGATGTTAAAGTCTGCGGTGGTAGCGGTGGGAGCGGTCCCAGGCAAGGGACCGGCTCCGACGTTAAGTCCGCACCCCACGGTGGGGCTCACGACAGTCCGAGGCGGCTCCCAGCTCCAGCGATGGTAGGCCGTAGAGCGCTGAGAATGTGATCCGAAAATTGATCACATCTCCGGGAAGGTAAGAACCATGAAAAAAAGTTTCCCCCGATTCCCTCCCCCGACATAAAACAAACCAAAGAACATTAAAACAAACTTTTAACACACTAAAAAATAACAAAAAAGAAAGAAAAAACGAACAGACGCCGGCAGGGCTGCCACCTCCCCGGCGCCCCCTGGGGGTTAACCAGAGAGAGGGAGACAGTGGAAGAGGACATTGGGGGGGGGGGGGGGGGGGGGGGAGGGGAAGAGGGGTGGAATAGGGGCAGCATGGTGGCGCAGTGGTAGAGTTGCTGCCTTACAACACCGGAGACCCGGGTTCGATCCTGACTACGGGTGCTGTCTGTGTGGAGTTTGTACGTTCTCCCTGTGACGGTGTGGGTTTTCTCCAGGTGCCCCGGTTTCCTCCCACCTTCCAAAGACGTGCAGATTTGTGGGTTAATTGGCTTTGGTAAAAATTGTAAATTGTTGCAAGTGTGTGTGTGTGTGTGTGTGTGTGCGCAGGATAGGGGCATTAAGGGCCTGTCCCACTTGGCCATTATTTTGGCGGCTGCCGGCGTCATTGACTGACATACCGGGTCACTGGAAAAGTCACGGCGTGACGACGCATTGCCGCGCGGAGTCTCCTCAAGTGGCGCAACATTGTTTTTGTCGCCGCCGGATTTTGGAATGCTCAAAATCTCTCGGCGACCCTGATACGTCAGTCAATGACGCCGGCTGTCGCCAAAAAAATCGGCAAGTGGGACAGGGTGCAGGGTGACTGCTGGTCGCCGTGGATACTGTGGGCTGAAGGGCCTGTTTCCGCGCTGCATCTCCACAGTAGAAGACAAAATAGGTAGACTCATGAAATGTGAAGTTGATCGCTCACATTGAGCTCACATTGAGCTCACCAGTTGGTAGATTGCCTGATCCTGTGCCATAAACCCTCAGCAAACATATCGTTTACTTATTTATTCATGAAAAGGCTTTCGGTGACCATGAAAGCAGAGGTAAACACAAACATTTGTTTTAACAATATTAAGTTGAGAATAATTGATACCTGCGTACTGATGTAAGATACCAACCTAACTAACAGGTCAACAAAACATTTTAAACCATGACAACAAAAGGTTACAAATTCAACAAGGAAGATAGACACAGAGTGCTGGAGTAACTCAGCGGGCCAGGCAGCATCTGTGGAGAACATGGATAGGTGACGTTTCACAGAGTGCTGGAGTAACTCAGCGGGTCAGGCAGCATCTGTGGAGAACATGGATAGGTGACGTATCGGATCGGGACCCTTCGTCAAACTTTGGACTAGAGAGATACAGCGTGGAAACAAGCCCCTCGGCCCACGAGTCCGCGCCCACCAGCGATCCCCGTACACTGATACTACCCAACACACACTGGGGACAATGTACAATTTACAGGAGCCAATTAACCTACACACCTGCACGCCTTGTGGAGTGTGGGAAGGAGCCGGAGCTCCTGGAGAAAAAACACACTGGTCACAGAGAGGACGTGCAAACTCCGCACAGACAGCACCCGCAGTCGGGATCAAAGCCGGGTGTCCGGCGCTGTGAGGCAGCAACTCTACCGCTGCGCCACTGTGCCGCCTATAAACATGGTTGACTATTTGAACATGAGGCAGTGACTCCATGGTGGAATTTCAGGTCGTTTTGAGCTTAATCTGAAGAACCCAATCGCTCCCATTGTGATCCAGAAGTGGCGGTGCTGCCTGGCAGCTGCGGCTCACCTGCAGTCCGTCTGTTTTGGGGTTTTTTGTGTCTTCTAGTGTTTGTTTTGGTAGAATTTTGTTTTATTGGGTTTTGTATGTGTGTGTGTGTGTGTGTGTGTGTGTGTGGGGGGGGGGGGGGGGGGGGGGGGAGAAAGAGAGCTTTAGTCTCTCCCTTCGGGGGGATGCGTGTCCCCCGTCACCACCGGGTTGGAGCTGCAGTGCTCCGGCGGTGGCGACGGCTTAGAGCTGCGGTGCTCCAGCGGCGGCGGTGGCTTAGAGCTGCGGTGCTCCAGTGGCGGTGGCGGTCCAGCTTAGAGCTGCGGTGCTCCAGCGGTGGCGGCGGCTTAGAGCTGCAGTGCTCCGGCGGCGGCGGCGGCTTAGAGCTGCAGTGCTCCGGCGGCGGTGGTCCAGCTTAGAGCTGTGGTGCTCCAGCGGCGGCGGTCCGGCTTAGAGCTGCGGTGCTGCGGTGCTCCGGCGGCGGCGGTCCAGCTTAGAGCTGCGGTGCTCCAGCGGCGGCGGCGGTGGCCCGGCTTAGAGCTGCGGTGCTCCGGCGGCGGTGGTCCAGCTTAGAGCTGTGGTGCTCCAGCGGCGGTGGCAGTGGTCCAGCTTAGAGCTGCGGTGCTCCGGCGGCAGCGGTCCGGCTTAGAGCTGCGGTGTTCCGGCGGCGGTGGCGGCCTGGATCGCCTCAGCGCAGAGGGAGAACTAGGAGGGATGAAGATAATGACTTAAGACTTTTGCCTTCCACCACAGTGAGGAGGTGCCTGGTGAACTCACTGTGGTGGATGTTGGACGTGTGTTTATTGTGTGTTTTATTTTTTGTACTATATGTTATGACTGTATGGTAAACACTTTTGTTCAGACCGAAAGGGCTGAATGACAATAAAGATGTATCTATCTATCTATCTATCTATCTATCTATCTATCTATCTAATAACCAGAGCATCCCACGGCACGGACTTACTGAAACAACTGCATAACTACCGACAGTCATGTCATCCCGCTAGGCGTAATCAGTGAATAATTAAGAGTTGATTGCAAGGTGGGAAGTGCATATTATTATGGACACTGGAAGGTCCCCTGAGGAACGCCTCACGGCATGGCAGTGATTACAATAGATGCAAGGGGTACCGGGAACTAAATGTTTAGTTTAGTTTAGAGGAACAGCGCGGAAACAAGCCCTTCGGCCCACCGAGTGTGCGCCAACCAGCGATCCCCGCACGCTTACACCCTACCTACACACACTGTTTGGAACTTCATTAAGAAGAAAGAGAGCACTGGTGAGTTTACTAATCGCAAAGGGACTGGCAGGCCATGGAAGACCTCCACAGCTGATGACTAATCCCAGAAGAATTGCCTCTATAATAAAGAAAAATCCCCAAACACCTGTCCGACAGATCAGAAACACTCTTCAGGAGTCAGGTGTGGATTTGTCAATAACCACTGTCCATAGAAGATTTAATGAACAGAAATACAGAGGCTACACTGCAAGAGGTAAATCACTGGTTAGCCGCAAAAATAGGATGGCCAGGTTACAGTTTGCCAAGAAGTACTGAAAAGAGCAGCCACAGTTCTGGAAAAAGGTTTTGTGGACAGATGAGACGAAGATTAACTTATATCAGAGTGATGGCAAGAGCAAAGTATGTCAAGGAGGACTCTCTCTAACTTCTACAGGGGCACAGTAGAGAGCTTGCTGACCGGTTGCATCGTGGCTTGGTTCGGCAACTTGAGTGCCCTGGAGAGGAAAAGACTACAAAAAGTAGTAAACACTGCCCAGTCCATCATCGGCTCTGACCTTCCTTCCATCGAGGGGATTTATCGCAGTCGCTGCCTCAAAAAGGCTGGCAGCATCATCAAGGACCCACACCACCCTGGCCACACACTCATCTCCCCGCTACCTTCAGGTAGAAGGTACAGGAGCCTGAAGACTGAAACAACCCGGTTTAGGAATAGCTACTTCCCCACAGCCATCAGGCTATTAAACCTGGCTCGGACAAAACATTAATAGCCCATTATGTGTTATTTGCACTTTATCAGTTTATTTATTCATGTGTGTATATATTTATATAATGGTATATGGACACACTGATCTGTTTTGTAGTCAATGCCTACTATGTTCTGTTGTGCTGAAGCAAAGCAAGAATTTCATTGTCCTATCAGGGACACACGACAATAAACTCACTTGAACTTGAAACTATGGAGGAGAGAAGGAACTGCACGATCAAAAGCATGCCACCTCATCTGTGAAACACGGTAGTGGGGGGGTGTCATGGCCTGGGCATGTATGGCTGCTGAAGGTACTGGCTCACTTATCTTCATTGATGATACAACTGCTGATGGTAGAAGCATAGTATAGACGCATCCTATCTGCTCAAGCTCAAACAAATGCCTCAAAACTCATTGGTAGACAAAAATGCTGGAGAAACTCAGCGGGTGAGGAAGCATCTGTGGAGTGAAGGAAATAGGCAACGTTTTGGGACGAGACCCTTCTTCAGACCGATGTGAGGGTGGGTGGGGGGGGGCGAGGAAAGGAAGAGGAGCCATTGAGCTGAGGGGAAATTAGAGAAGTCAATGTTCAAGGAAATAGGCAACGTTTCGGGCCAAAACTCATTGGCCGGCGGTTCATTCTACAGCAAGACAATGATCCCAAACATACTGCTAAAGCACCAAAGGAGTTTTTCAAAGCTAAAAAATGGTTAAATCTTGAGTGGCCAAGTCAATCACCCGATCTGAACCCAATCGAGCATGCCTTTTATATGCTGAAGAGAAAACTGAAGGGGACTAGCCCCCAAAACAAGCATAAGCTAAAGATGGCTGCAATACAGGCCTGGCAGAGCATCACCAGAGAAGACACCCAGCAACTGGTGATGTCCATGAATCGCAGACTTCAAGCAGTCATTGCATGTAAAGGATATGCAACAAAATACTAAACATAACTACTTTCATTTACATGTCATTGCTGTGTCCCAAACATTATGGGGCCTGAAATGGAGGGAGACTATGTACAACACAGCTGTAATTTCGACATGGTGAAACCAAAATGTATAAAAATGGCCTTTATTAAAATCTGACAATGTGCACTTTAACTACATGTGATTTGTTCTATTATAAATCTCAAATTGTGGCGTACAGAGGCAAATAAATAAATGATGGGTCTTTGTCCCAAACATTATGGAGGGCACTGTATCTGGGTATGTTTCTGTGTAGATTTATATATATGTGTACATGTGTGTATATGTGAATGTATCTATGTGTATGTATATAAGTGTGTGTGTACTGTATATATAGTGTGTGTATGTATGTGTGCATATCCGTGTTTGTGTATATTTGTGTGTGCATGTGTGTATATATGTATGTTCATGTGTATGTACATGTGTATTTACATTTGTTTATATGTTGTTGTGTATTTGCATGTGTGTGTGTGTATGAGTGTATGCATGTTCGTTTGTGTATATGTGTGTGTGTATATATGTGTATATTTGCATTTTTGTGTGCGTGTGTATAAATATATGCGTCTATGCATGTGTATATATGTGTATATTTGTGTGTGTGTGTGTGTGTGTGTGTGTGTGTGTGTGTGTGTGTGTGTGTGTGTGTGTGTGTGTGTGTGTGTGTGTGTGTGTGTATACGTGTGTGTGTATAAATGTGTATATTTGCATGCGTATGTGAGGGTATGTATGTGTGTGCGTGTGTATATGTGCGTGTGTGTATATACGAGTATATTTGTGTGTGTGTGTGTGTGTGTGTGTGTGTGTGTGTGTGTGTGTGTGTGTGTGTGTGTGTGTGTGTGTGTGTGTGTATATATATATATATATATATATATATATATATATATGTGTGTCTATGCGTGTGTCGTTTCTGTCTGTCCTGAAGAATATTCTATTTCTGCCATCTGTATTTTATTCATTGGGGGGCTTTTTTTTATCTAAATGCTTTAATCATTTTGCTCTCAGTGTGAGAGGAGAGCAGACTCCTCACTGAGTGCTGGAGACGGCTGCTCAATGGCAGCTCATTGCAAACGCAATTTGATTTCAGGGCTCGAGAACAGATCAAGGAAGTGCTGCAGCTTGCTGGCTGCGCTCCGTGGGGAAGCAGGAGAAAACCAGGGAGGAGCTGAGGGTTGTGAAGAAATCATGGTCAACAGGAGAGGGGACCGGCGTTCCTCCCCTGAACTCGGAGAGGAGGAAGGAAGCAGGAAGCCAGCACTCGACGACCGCACAGCCTTGGAGTCCGACAGTCTTCTTACATTTATAGAATCTTAGTTCACAGCTTCCTACAACTTTTTAATAACACGAAATGGTTTAATTATGCAGCATTTGCAACTCGAAGAGCTCGGCAAGCGAGGGATGCAACAAGAGGAAGGCTGGCACAAAATGCTGGAATAGGCGGGGTGGCACTGTGGTAGAGTTGCTGCCTTGCAGCGCTTACTGGGTTCGATCCCGACTACGGGTGCTGTATTGTACGGAGTTTGTACGTGACCTGCGTGGGTTTTCTCCGAGATCTTCGGTTTCCTCCCACACGTGCAAGTTTGTCGCATAATTGGCTTGGTATAAATGTAAAAATTGTCCCTAGTGTGTGTGGGGTAGTGTTAGTGTGCGGGGATCGCTGGTTGGCTTGGTCTCGGTGGGCCGAAGGGCCCGTTTCCGCGCTGTAACAAAACTAAATTACAGTCAGGCTGTATCTCTGGATAGAAGGAATGGGTGGCATTTCGGGTGTAGTTTGAGTATAGAAGTTGGGGGGTCGTGTTGCAGTTGTATAAGACGTTGGTGAGGCCACATTTAGAGTATTGTGTTCAGTTCTGGGCACCATGTGTACAGGAAAGCTGTTGTCGAGCTGGAAAGGGTGCAGAGAAGATCTACGAGGATGTTGCCAGGACTAGAGGGTCTGAGCTACAGGGAGAGGTTGAGCAGGCTGGGACTCTATTCCTTGGAGCGCAGGAGGATGAGGGATAATCTTATAGAGGTGTACAACATCATGAGAGGAATAGATCGGGTAGATGCACAGAGTCTTTTGCCCAGAGTAGGTAAGGCGGGGACTATCGCAACATTCAAGAAACAGTTAGACAGGTACAGGGAGGGATATGGGTCGAATGCGGGTGGGCGGGTGGGGCTAGAATAGTTTGGACAGGTTGGGCCAAAGGGCCTGGCCCCATGCTGTATCGCTCCTTGACTCTCTGATAAGCTGCATGATACGAGTCTTTTACCCAGACTAGGAGAATGATGAACCAGAAGACACAGGTTTAAGGTGAAAGGGGAAAGATTTAATAGGATCCCAAGGGACAACCTTTTCAAACAGAGGATGGTGGGTGTGTGGAACGAGCTGCCAGAGGAGAGAGTTGATGCAGGGACTATAACAATATCTGAACGTTATTTAGACCCTACGATATAACTTTATTTATCCCAAGAGGGATATTGATCGGCCGACAGTCATAAAACACAAGATAGATGAAACGTGAAATTAAAGTGAGGAGTGGAATGGATTGGGGGGGGATGTGCAAAGATTGGGGAGAGGGGTGGGGGTGGGGGGGGGGGAGGGGAGTCAGTCTACCCCACGACAGAAGGGGGAGGGGTTGTTCAGTTTGACAGCCACAGGGAAGAAGGATCTCCTGTGGCGTTCTGTGCTGCATCTCGGTGGAACCAGTCTGTTGCTGAAGGTGCTCCTCAGGTTGACCAGTGTGTCATGGAGGGGGCGAGCTGTGTAGTCCGGGATGCTCCGCAGTTTTCACCATGTTGAAAATCCAGCGGTGACCAGAACAAGGTACGACTCTTTGGGCGACTACTCACGACCATACAGGAGTCACGTGTCGACATGTCGCGGGGTGAAGCCTGTATGGCCGTGAGTAGTCGCCCAAAGAGTCATACCTTGTTCTGGTCGCCGCTGGATTTTCAACATGTTGAAATTTTTCGGTGACCTGCTGCGACTAGGACGGGTGGCGGAAAGTCGCCGAAAAAGTGGTGTAAGTGGGACAGGCCCTTTAGCAACACAGCACAATATGTATGAGGAAGCAACCACCTAGTAAACACTGCCCAGTCCATCATCGGCTCTGACCTTCCTTCCATCGAGGGGATCTATCGCAGTTGCTGCCTCAAAAAGGCTGGCAGCATCATCAAGGACCCACACCACCCTGACCACACACTCATCTCCCCGCTACCTTCAGGTAAAAGGTACAGGAGCCTGAAGACTGCAACGACCAGGTTCAGGAATAGCTACTTCCCCACAGCCATCAGGCTATTAAACCTGGCTCGGACAAAACTCTGAACATTAATAGCCCATTATCTGTTATTTGCATTTTATCAGTTTATTTATTCATGTGTGTATATATTTATATAATGGTACATGGACACACTGATCTGTTCTGTATTCATGTCTACTATGTTCTGTTGTGCTGAAGCAAAGCACGAATTTCATTGTCCTATCAGGGACACACGACAATAAACTCTCTTGAACTTGAACTTAATAACATCATTTGATTACGGAGGGTGGCATGGTGGCGCAGCGGTAGAGTTGCTACCTCACAGCGCCAGAGACCCGGGTTCGATCCTGACTACGGGTGCTGTCTGTACGGAGTTTGTACGTTCTCCCCGTGACCTGCGTGGGTTTTCTCCGAGATCATCGGTTTCCCCCCCACACTCCAAAGTCATACAGGTTTGTAGGTTAATTGGCTTGGAATAAATGTAAATTATCCCTAGTGAGCAGGATAGTGTTAGTGTGCGGGGATCGCTGGTCGGCACTGACTTGGTGGGCCGAAGGGCCTGTTTCCGTGCTGTACCTTTCAATTAATTGTACAAGGTGCAGAGTCTTGCGTTATGGAGTGATACAGCATGGAAACAGGCCCTTCGGCCCAACTTGTCCATGCCGGCCAATGTGCCCCAACTACAATAGTCTCACCTGCCCGCGTTTGCCCCATATCCCCCCAAACATGTCCTACCCATCTTAGAAAGCCAGTTTTCTACCACGCTATCTCGTCCAATTGACCAGAAGTAATGATTTGCTCGGCAAATTAGTCCACAATGTAAGATCAATATTGCATGCTCGATACTTACACATGGCGATTATTAATTTGGAAAAGTGATCAGTGGAAAAATGGCGCATCAAGAACAGGAAGTTGACAGCCACCAAACTTATACACAAGACGACACAGATCCATTCCTGTAACCTCTTCCCTGCGAACAAACGGGAGAAGAAGGTTTCAGAAAGTACGGAAGTACGGAAGTAATATAATGTTAAGGAAGGAAGATGCGGATGCTGGTTTACATAGAAACATAGACAATAGGTGCAGGAGTAGGCCATTCGGCCCTTCGAGCCTGCACTGCCATTCAATATGATCATGGCTGATCATCCAACTCAGTATCCTGTACCTGCCTTCTCTCCATACCCCCTGATCCCCTTAGCCACAAGGGCCACATCTAACTCCCTCTTAAATATAGCCAATGAACTGGCCTCAACTACCTTCTGTGGCAGAGATTTCCACAGATTCACCACTCTCTGTGTGAAAAAATAAAATTATCATCTCGGTCCCAAAAGACTTCCCCCTTATCCTTAAACTGTGACCCCTTGTTCTGGACTTCCCCAACATCGGGAACAACCTTCCTGCATCTAGCCTGTCCAACCCCTTAATAATTTTGTAAGTTCCCCCTCAATCTTCCAAATTCTAGCGAGCACAAGCCGAGTCTGTTTACACCAGAGATGGACACAAAGTGCTGGAGTAACTCAGCGGTCCAGGGCAGCATCTCTGGAGAAAAATAATAGGTCAGAACCCTTCTTCAGATTGAAGAAGGGCTCCGAACCGAAACGTCACCTATTCCTTTTCTCCTGAGATACTGAGTTAATCAATTGCTCCAGCATTTTGTGATGCATTTTGTTCCAGCACTTCAATATAAAGTTAATATCGATAATTTTAGATAGCAAATAATTACTTTACAGCACACTGCACCAAATGCATTTATTTTTGTGTCTCTGAATTTCACGTCTGACCACGTCACTGATATAGACACAAGGATTTTTAAGCAATACACAATCTAGCGGAACTCAGCAGGTCAGGCAGCATCTATGGAAGAAATAGGCAGTGATGTTTCAGGTTGGTACCCGTCAGAGTGATTTGGTGAACTCAGGTTTAATGCTAACTGGACTAAGTGGGACCCGTTGGGTGCCATGTTCACATGGGAGGGCTGGTCCCCCAACGTAATATTCCACCTCTCCACCAATTCCAATATTGGTGGCCAGTGGGGGGAGGGGGCTTTCCGGAGCGCTAGTATGGGTGTTGTGGACCGAAGGGACTGGTTTCCAGAGGGCAAGTATGGTCATTGTGGGCCGAATGGATTCTTGGGCTGGCAGCTCAGTCACCCAGGCCTAGTAGACTGGCAGCTCAGTCACTCAGGCCTGGTGTGCTGGCAGCTCAGTCACTCAGGCCTGGTGGGCTGGCAGCTCAGTCACTCAGGCCTGGTGGGCTGGCAGCTCAGTCACTCAGGCCTGGTGGGCTGGCAGTTCACTCAAGTCTATTCCTTGAAATACCATTTCAAGCAGAGTGCAGGTCACCAAATTCAAATGCAATTTCATACCATTTCAAGCAGAGTGCAGGCCACCAAATTCAAATGCAATTCCATACCATTTCAAGCAGAGTGCAGGCCACCAAATTCAAATGCAATTTCATACCATGTCCAGCAGAGTGCAGGCCACCAAATTCAAATGCAACTCCATACCATTCCAAGCAGAGTGCAGGCCACCAAATTCAAATGCAATTTCATACCATTTCAAGCAGAGTGCAGGTCATCATATCAAATGCAATTTCATACAATAGATAGACAATAGACAATAGGTGCAGGAGTGGGCCATTCAGCCCTTCGAGCCAGCACCGGTAGCGTTTTGTTCTAAAATCAATATACAGCGCAGGCAGGAAGTGGTCAAGATGAGACTTTTAGTTATATAGATTTGGAGCAAGGAAGTGCAGATGCTGGTTTACCAAGGAAAGACACAAAGTGCTAGAGTAATTCAACCTGGAGATTCAGAATTGAAGGGCGTTCTTTTAGAAAGGAAGTGAGGAGGAACTTCTTTAGTCTGAGGGTGGTGAATCTGTGGAACTCATGGCCACAGAGGGCTGTGGAGGCCAAGTCATTGGATATTTTTAAGGCTCAGATAGACAAGTTCTTGACTAGAACGGGTGTCAAGGGTTATGGGGAGAAGGCAGGAAAATGGGATTAGGAGGCAGAGATCAGCCATGATTGAATGGCAGACAAGACTTGATGGGCCGAATGGCCTAATTCTACTCCTATAACTTGTGAACATGTGAACTTGCGAGATAAGTGACGTTTCGGGTCAGGACCCTTCTTCAGCAGCATGCCTATAGCTCCTTTACCCCCTGGCCACATACAAACATAGAAAACAGGCGCAGGAGTAGGCCATTCGGCCCTTCGAGCCAGCACTGCCATTCAATACGATCATGGCCGATAATCCACAATCAGTACCCTGTTCCTGCTTTCTCCCCATATCCCTTGATTCCGTTAGCCCCAAGAGCTCTATCTAACTCTCTTGTTAAATATATCTAGTGAATTGGCCTCCACTGCCTTCTGTGGCAGAGAATTCCACAACTCACTGAGTGAAAAAAAAATCCTAATCTCAGTCCTAAATGGCTTAACCCCTTATTCTTAAATTGTGGCCCCAGGTTCTGGACTTCCCCCAACATTGGGACCATTTTTCCTGTATCTAGCCTGTCCAATCCCGTAAGAATGTTATCAGTTTCTGTGTGAGCCTTGGATGACATGGCTCCATGTTCCTCACGCTCAGCTCTTTCACAGGAAGAGACTAGAAAGCAAGCAGGGAGAAAGATTCCAGAGTGTGCTCAAAACTTTCTTGAACACACGTATCATCCCAAAGATGTGCAGGTTTGTGGGCTAATTGTGCATAAATAGATCGGGTAGATGCACAGAGCCTCTTGCCCAGAGAAGGTGAATCGAGGACCAGAGGACATAGGTTTCAGGTGAAGGGGAAATGATTTAATAGGAATCTGAGGGTTAACTTTTTCACACAAAGGGTGGTGGGTGTACGGAACGAGATGCTGGAGGAGGTAGTTGGGGCAGGGGCTATCCCAACGTTTAAGAAACAATCAGACAGGTACACGGATAGTGTTTAAGAAGGAACTGCAGATGCTGGAAAATCGAAGGTAGACAAAAGTGCTGGAGAAACTCAGCGGGTGCAGCAGTCTGAAGAAGGGTTTCGGCCCGAAACGTTGCCTATTTCCTTTGCTCCATAGATGCTGCCTCACCCGCTGAGTTTCTCCAGCACTTTTGTCTACCAGGTAAATGGATAGGACAGGTTTGGAGGGATATAGGCCAAACATTGGGCAGGTGTAGCAGGGACATGTTGGCTGGTGTGGGCATGTTCTGACGCTGTATGTCTCTAATTGATCTCTGTAAATAGTCCCTAGTGCGCGAGGAATGAATGTGAGGGTGGGATTGCATAGAACTCATGTGGTTGGCATGTACTCGGTGGGCCGAAGGGCCTCCAAACTAAACTATATCTCCAAACTACACTGGTGGGACGGCCCCAGCAACAACCGATGCGTCCCTTTGAAACCCCATTTGACCCCAAACAAGAACCGATGCCAACGTCTGATGGGACAATAGACAACAGGTGCAGGAGTAGGCCATTCGGACCTTCGAGTCAGCTTCGCCATTCCCTGTGATCATGGCTGATCGTCCCCAATCAGTACCCCATTCCTGCCTTCTCCCCATATCCCCTGACTCCACTTTCTTTAAGAGCCCTATCTAGCTCTCTCTTGAAAGCATCCAGAGAACCTGCCTCCACCGCCCTCTGGGGCAGAGAATTCCATAGACTCGCCACTCTGTGAGAAAAAGTGTTTCCTCGTCTCCGTTCTAAATGGCTTACTCCTTATTCTTAAACGGTGTGTGGCCCCTGGTTCTGGACTCCCCCAACATCGGGGACATGTTTCCTGCCTCTAGCGTGTCCAAGCCCTTAACAATCTCTTGACGGACTAACCTGGAAGGAGAATGCTCAGACTAAAGTTACTGCCAAACAAGGCCAGCCAGCTCAGATGAGTAGTTCTGTGATCAGAGACCCAGGAGGTGTGGATTTCACCGATGGTATTGTTTCCAGCTGATAAACTAAGTCTAACCCTGTTAGACACTTTAATGAATTAATTAGCTGGGCCATCACTTCAACTCATTTGGCACAGTGGTACAGTTGTGAGGTGAGGAACTGCAGATGCTGGTTTACACCGACAATAGACCACAAAATGCCGGAAGAACTCAGCGGGACAGGGAGCGTCTCTGGCGAAAAGAAATGGGTGACGTTTCGGGTTGGGAATCCACAACCAGAGGACATGGGTTTAAGGTGGGGGGGGGGGGAGAAGATTTAACAGCAACTCGACGGGCAGCTTTTTCCACACAGAGGGTGGTGGGTGTATGGAACGAGCTGCCCGAGGAGAGGTAGTTGAGACAGGGATTATAACAACCTTTAAGACGCTTGGACAGGTCCATGGATAGGAAAGGTTTGGAGGGGAAAATGGGCACAAAATACTGGGGCAACTCAGTGGGTCAGGCAGCATCTCTGGAGGAAAGGAATCTCGACCCAAAATGTCACCCATTCCTTTTCTCCAGAGATGCTGCCTGATCCGCTGAGTTACTCCAGCGTTTTTTGTCTACCTTCAGAGTAAAGCAGCACCTGCATTTCCTTTTCACGCAGGGTTTAGAGGGATATGGGCCAGTTTATAATATTTGCCAAACCACTTAACCAAAAACCTGTACGTCTTTGGAGTGTGGGAGGAAACCGGAGCACCCGGAGAAAACCCACGCGGGTCACGGGGAGAACGTACAAACTCCGTACAGACAGCACCCTTAGTCAGGATCGAACCCGGTTCCCTCCGCTGTGAGGCAGCAACTCTACCGCTGCGCCAGTAAATTATAACTTATAATTAGTAAATTATAATTTTTCAAATTAGCCACAAAGATCAATATCCAGATTTGCCCAGGAGGAATGCGAGTTTATCTGGTCTCGTGGTTTATTCCTTTCAATGTTTTGGTTTTCCTTTGCAGGTTTAGTCCTGATGGATACTGGATGGCAAAACTGCATACGGACTTCCCACTGGAAAGCCAACTCTGCTGCCTTCACTCACAAACAACCCACAGACTCCCCAGAAATGAACACCAAACTGCCTCTGGTCCAGCGCTAAAATCTAATTTCATAAAGATACACATCCACCAGTTCCATGTAGAATTTCTTACGGTTGCAATACAATAGTATCTTCAACAGCACTGTGTAGTACAGTTTTCAAGAGAGAGTTAGATTTAGCTTGCAACACCGCAAGTTGGAGGAACAGCACCTCATATTCCGCTTGGGGAGTCTGCATCCTCTGGGCTTAAACATTGAATTTTCTCAATTCTGTTAACCCTGGCTGCCTCCTCCCCTTCCCACCTCTCCCTCAGCCCTCGGGCCCTGGCATTCCCTCTCCCTCTATCTCACCCCCACCCAAGTTGCACTAGCTTCTCATTTTCACACTACAAACAGCTTACAATGGCCTGTTTCCTTTATCATCGATACTTTTTTGCATATCTTTCATTCATTGTTCTTTATCTCTCCACATCACCGTCTATATCTCTCGTTTCCCTGATCCCTAACCAGTCTGAAGAAGGGTCTCGACCCGAAACGTCACCCATCTCCTTCGCTCCTTAGATGCTGCTGCACCCGCTGAGTTTCTCCAGCTTTTTGTGTACCCCCGTTAGATGTAACTCTTTGGGCTAAAGGAATCAAGGGATATGGGGAGAAAGCAGGAACGGGATACTGATTGTGGATGATCAGCCATGATCATATTGAATGGCGGTGCTGGCTCAGAAGGGCAGAATGGCCTACTCCTGCACCTATGGGTTGGTTTCTTGATTAGTACGGGTGCCAGGGGTTATCATAACGTCATACAGCATGGAAACAGGCCCTTCAGCCCAACTCGTCCATGCCAACCAAGGCGCCACGGTGGCGCAGCGGTAGAGTTGCTGCCTCACAGCGCCAGAGACCCCAGTTCAATCCTGACTACGGGTGCTGTCTGTACGGAGTTTGTACGTCCTCCACGTGACCTGCGTGGGTTTTCTCCGGGTGCTCCGGCTTCCTCCCACTCTCCAAAGACTTGCCGGTTTGTAGGTTAATTGGTTTCTGTAAGTTGGCCCTTTTGTGTGAGATAGAACGAATGTACGAGTGACCACGGGTCAGCATGGACTCGGCTGGTCGAGTTCCTAAACTCTAAAAGTGCAAACAAAGGAACTACGAATCCTTTTGTAAGCCAGTATGTGCAGTTTATTGTTACTACAGTACAATAGACAATAGACAATAGGTTCTGGATTCCCCCAACATCGGGAACATGGTACTACAAATACTACAAAATGCAGCCTCACAAGTGTCTTGTACAACTGTTGCTAGGTTTTTTTGATACAAACATAGAAATTAGGTGCAGGAGTAGGCCATTCGGCCCTTCGAGCCTGCACCGCCATTCAATATGATCATGGCTAATCATCCAACTCAGTATCCCGTACCTGCCTTCTCTCCATACCCTCTGATCCCCTTAGCCACAGGGGCCACATCTAACTCCCTCTTAAATATAGCCAATGAACTGGACTCAACTACCCTCTGTGGCAGAGAGTTCCAGAGACCCACCACTCTCTGTGTGAAAAAAGTCCTTCTCATCTCGGTCCTAAATGATTTCCTCCTTATCCTTAAGCTGTGACCCCTTGTTCTGGACCTCCCCAACATCGGGAACAATCTTCCTGCATCTAGCCTGTCCAACCCCTTAAGAATCTTGTAAGTTTCTATAAGATCCCCTCTCAATCTCCTAAATTCTAGAGAGTATAAACCGAGTCTATCCAGTCTTCCTTCATAAGACAGTCCTGACATCCCAGGAATCAGTCTGGTGAACCTTCTCTGCACTCCCTCTATGGCAATAATGTCCTTCCTCAGATTTGGAGACCAGAACTGTACACAATACGCCAGGTGTGGTCTCACCAAGACCCTATACAACTGAAGTAGAACCTCCCTGCTCCTATACTCATATCCTTTTGCTATGGAAGCTAACATACCATTCGCTTTCTTCACTGCCTGCTGCACCTGCATGCCTACTTTCAATGACTGGTGTCCCATGACCCTAATCGGCCACCATTTAGATAATAGTCTGCTTTCCTGTTTTTGCCACCAAAGTGGATAACCTCACATTTATCCACATTATACTGCATCTGCCAAACATTTGCCCACTCACCCAGCCTATCCAAGTCACCTTGCAGTCTCCTAGCATCCTCCTCACAGTTAACACTGCCCCCCAGCTTAGTGCCATCCGCAAACTTGGGGATATTGCCTTCAATTCCCTCATGGATAAGAATGGAGAACTTCAAGTTGTTAAGACTGGAAAGTCAAAGCTGTTTGAGTTGAGTTTACTGCCACGTGTACCGAGGTACAGTGAAAAGCTTTTGTTGCGTGCTATCCAGTCAGCAGAAAGACTGCAATCGAGCCGTCCACAGAGTACAGATACATGATAACGTGAATAACGTTTAGTGCAAGATAAAGTCCAGTACAGTCCGATCATGGATAGTCCGAGGGTCACCAATGAGGTAGATAGTAGTTCAGGACTGCTCTCTGGTTGTGGTAGGATGGTTCAGGGGCCTGATAACAGCTGGGAAGAAACTGACCCTGAATCTGGAGGTGTGCTTTGCCCGATGGTAGAGGGGAGAAGAGGGAGTGGCCGGGGTGCGACTGGTCCTTGATGATGCTGCCGGCCTTGCCGAGGCAGCGTGAGGTGTAGATGGAGTCAATGGAAGGGAGGTTGGTCTGTGTGATGGTCTGGGCTGCGTCCACAATTCTCTGCGATTGCTTGCGGTCTTGGATGGAGCTGTTCCCACACCAGGCTGTGATGCATTCTACGATAAAATGCTTTCTGTAGAAAGTTTCCCTTCAGCATCACAACTGAGTAGACTGGAATCGATTTCTCTCTTGCCGCCTGGATAAAGACATTCACCTGACAGGGAGACCCTGTGCAACCTGGGCCATAACAAAGCCATTATTCAAAGCTTCTCTCGTTGTTAAAGAACTGAATCGCCACCCAAGCTGGAGACAGTGCGGTGAAGATTTACGAGGATGTTGCCAGGACTCACATGGCACGTGTTACAGGGCGGCTGCGGTAGAGTTGCTGCCTCACAGCGCCAGACACCCGGGTTCAATCCCGACTACGGGTGCTGCCTGTACGGAGTTTGCACGTTCTCCCCGTGACCAGCGTGGGTTTCCTCCCATGCTCCAAGGACGTACAGGTTTGTAGGTTAATTGGCTATGATGTAAATGTAAATTGTCCCTAGTGTGTGTAGGACAGTGCTAGTGTGCGGGGATCGCTGGTCAGCATGGACTCGGTGGGCCGAAGGGCCTGTTTCCATGCTCTAAACTAAATTAAGACTCGAGGGCCTGAGCTATTAGATTGATTGATTGAAATGTACAGCATGGAAACGGGCCCTTCAGCCCATCAGGTCTATGCTTGACCATCAATCACCCAATCACACTAGTTCTATGTTGTCCCACTTTCTCATCCACACTAGGGAATAATTTTGCAGAGGAACAAGTAACCTGTGAGGCAGCAGCCCCACCCGCTGCGCCACTATGCCGCCCCTCAGTTGGGCGATAGTTGCAAGTGTACTTCACTGGGCTGATGTGATAGATTGTTGTTCCCCGAACTGCAGTTTAACTCAAAGCTGCTCTTTGAATAAAGAATCCATTGTTTACAGCTCCACCACTGTGTATTTGCTTCGACAAGCAACACAGAGGAGGCTGTGTCAGGCCAGTTGGCAGTGTTGCCATTGACGTACTGGTGTCTCGTGATCTCGTGTAAGGAAAATGACGACAGGCCCCACTAGGCAGACCGGCAACTCTGGCAGATAACGGACGCCTGAGGTCCTACCCGAGGGTGTCGGATCTGAGGAACTCATTGCACACAGCGGCTGTGGGGGACAAAAGGACTGGACAAGCTAGATGCTGGAAAAATGTTCCCAATGTGGGGCCAGTCCAGAACCAGGGGCCACTGTCTTAGAATAAAGGGGAGGTCATTTAAGACTGAGGTGAGAAAAAACTTTTTCACCCAGAGCGTTGTGAATTTGTGGAATTCCCTGCCACAGAGGGCAGTGGAGGCCAAATCACTGGATGGATTTAAGAGAGAGTTAGATAGAGCTCTAGGAGCTAGTGGAGTCAAGGGATATGGGGAGAAGTCAGGCACGGGTTATTGATTGGGGATGATCAGCCATGATCACAATGAATGGCGGTGCTGGCTCGAAGGGCCGAATGGCCTCCGCCTGCACCTATTGTTTATGTTTCTATGCTTCTAAGTCAATGGGTATATTTAAGGCAGCGATAGATAGATTCTTGATTAGTTCGGGTGTCAGGGGTTAGGAGGAGAAGGCTGGAAAGTGGGGTTTAGGTGGGAGAGATCGATCAGCCATGATTGAATGGCGGAGTGGACTTGATGGGCCGAATGGCCTAATTCTGCTCTGTCACTTGTGACCTTACCATGTGTACCGAGATACAGTGAAAAGCTTTTTGTTGCGTACTACCCAGTCAAAGGCTATACATGATGACAATGGGAGAGTCCAGAACCAGGGGCCACAGTTTAAGAATAAGGAGTAAGCCATTTAGAACGGAGACGAGGAAACACTTTTTCTCACAGAGAGTGGTGAGTCTGTGGAATTCTCTGCCCCAGAGGGTGTTGGAGGCCGGTTCTCTGGATGTTTTCAAGAGAGAGCTAGATAAGGCTCTTAAAAATAGCGGAGTCAGAGGATATGGGGATAAGGCAGGAACAGGGTACTGATTGGAGATGATCAGCCATGATCACATTGAATGGCGGTGCTGGCTCGAAGGGCCGAATGGCCTACTCCTGCACCTATTGTCCGCAGTGTATAGATACTGGATGAAGGGAATAACATTTACCGCAAGATAAAATCCAGTGAAGTCCGATTAAAGATAGTCAGAGGGTCTCCAATGAGGTAGATGGGAGGTCAGGACCGCTCTCTAGTTGGTGAGAGGATGGTTCAGTAGCTGGTAAGAAACTGTCCCTGAATCTGGAGGTGTTTAAGAAACAACTGCAGATGCTGGAAAAATCGAAAGTAGACAAAAATGTTGGAGAAACTCAGCGGGTGAGGCAGCATCTATGGAGCGAAGGAATAGGTGACGTTTTGGGTCGAGACCCTTCTTCCCAAAGGAATAGGCGACGTTTCGGGTCGAGACCTTTCTTCTCGAAGGAATAGGCGACGTTTCGGGTCGAGACCCTTCTTCTCGAAGGAATAGGCGACGTTTCGGGTCGAGACCCTTCCGGGTCTCGACCCAAAACGTCACCTATTCCTTCACTCCTTAGATGCTGCCTCACCCGCTGAGTTTCTCCAGCATTTTTGTCCGCCTTCTGAATCTGGAAGTGTGCGTTTTCACACTTCCGTACCTCTTGCCTCTATCTCTCTAGTTGGTGAACGGAATGTAAATGTTAGAATGTAAAGCAAGACTGAATGTAGAATGTAATGCCCCTGTCCCACTTAGGAAACCTCTGGAGACTTTGCGCCCCACAACAAGGTTTCCGTGCGGTTCCCGGAGGTTTTTGCCAGTCTCCCTAATGGTCGAAAGTGGTTTCCGTTTTAAAAATCGGTGATTTTTTTAGTCGAAGCCGGTTGCGATGCTAGTTGAAGGTGGTTGCCGGAGGACAAAAACCTCCGGGAACCGCACGGAAACCTTGGGTGGGGCGCAAAGTCTCGAGAGGTTGCCGTTCAGGTTTCCTAAGTGGGACAGGGGCATTACGACGTTTAAAAAAACTCAAACTCGTGGTAAGCACGGAGAATGAACGTAGCGGGTACGTCGGAGCTCGGGGACGTCTCTTAGCGGCTCGTAACGCTAACGGCAGGTACTCGGGAAGACTCACCAACGGCAGGCAAGCACGGGCAGACTCGTGAAGATTTTTCAACCTGATGAAAAATGTCCACGAGAGCCCCGAGTACCGACGAGCGGCCGTTACCGTAAATCTCCGAGTTCGAATCTGGGGAAACTCGGGAGAGCTCTTGGAATGAACTCGTACCGTGGGACAGGGCCATAAATGGGCCAACATAGGACTTGTGTGAACGGGTGATCGATGGTCGGCGTGGTCTCAGGGGGCCGGAGCGCCCGTTTCCATGCTGTATCTCCAAACTAAATAAAAAGAACTTTGGAATGCTGAGCTCCATTAGTCACCAAGCAGAAATCCTCCGATTCATCACCAATCGATCTTGAACTGCAAACTCAGTTCCACAATGAACAATATTTGTTGAACCCTGTAATTAAGTTCATGGCACTTCCATCTGTGTTTAAAATACCATAGATCTTATGCATTTTTGATGAGGAACCCTAATTTATTCATTACAAGTAGTATTAGTCTTGCAGTAAATTTAGAGAACGCATCCAAATTAAACTGCCTTCATTTTAGGCTCCGTAATTAGATCAAGTCTGCACCTCTCATTTACAGTCCAAATCAAACCTAATAACGTTCTGCCGCGTGGAAGATTAAATCATGTTGGAATCCCAACTCGGGGATGTCACAGAGGGCGATGGGGCAAGATTAGGGTGTAAAGTCTTAGTATTTTTTAGCTTTAAAGATACAGCGCGGAAACTACGGCCCACCGAGTCCGCTCCTACCAGCGATCCCCGCACACTTAAGGGGCTGTCCCACTGTACGAGCTAATTCAAGAGCTCTCCCGAGTTTAAAAAAAAATCAAACTCGTGGTAAGCACGTAGAATGTACGTAGCGGATACGTCGGAGCTCAGGGACGTCTCTTAGCGGCCCGTAACGCTAACGGCAGGTACTCGGGAAACACGGTAAGCTCAAGAAGACTCGTGAGGATTTTTCAACATGTTGAAAATTTTCCACGAGAGCCCCGAGTACCTGCGAGCGGCCATTACCGTAAATCTCCGAGTTCGAATCAGGGCAAACTCGGGAGATCTCTTGAAGTAGCTCGTACAGTGGGACAGGCCCTTAACCCTATCCTACACACACTAGGGACAATTTACACTTATACCAAGCCAATTTACTTATCTACCTGGAGGTCTTTGGAGTGTGGGAGGAAACTGAAGATCTCGGAGGAAGCCCACGCAGGTCACAGGGAGAACGTACAAACTCCGTACAGACAGCGCCCGTAGTCGGGATCAAACCCAGGTCTCCGGTGCTGCAAGCGCCGCAAGGCCGTAACTCTACCGCTGCGCCACCCATTCAGTTTAGTTTATTGTAGCGTGTGCCGAGATACAGTGAAAAGCTTTATCCAGTCAGCGATCGAGCCATTCACAGTGCACAGATACAGGATAAAGGGAATAACTTGACTAATATTTAGTGCAAGATAAAGTCCAATCAAAGTTCGTTCAAGGGTCACCAATTAGGTAGATAGTAGTTCAGCACCGCTCTCTGGTTGTGGTAGGATGGTTCAGTTGCCTGATAACAGCTGGGAAGAAACTGTCTCTGAATCTGGAGGTGTGCGTTTTCACACTTCTGTACCTTTTGCCCGACGGGAGAGGGGAGAAGAGGGAGTGGCCGGGGTGAGACGAGAAGATAGACACAAAATGCTGGAGTGACTCAGCGGGACAGGCAGCATCTGCGGAGAGAAGGAATGGGTGACGTTTCGGGTCGAGACCCTTCTTCAGACTGGTTAGGGATAATCTATTTTAATTCTTCGGTTTAGTTTAGAGGTATATTGGGGAAACAGGCCCTTCGGCCCAGCGATCAGCAGTACACTAGTTCTAGCCTACACATAGGGGCAATTTACAGAAGCCAATTTGCCTACAAACCCGGAGTGTGGGAGGAAACTGGAGCACCCGGAGAAAACCAGTGCCTGCCTCAGTAGTCAGGATTGAGCCGGGGCTCTGGTGCTGTGAAACAGCAACTCTACCGCTGCGCCACACTGTCGCCCTGTGTTACTTGTGTTTGTGTGTTTTCTACCTTCACACTGAAGTTACCTCAATAAAAAGACTCTGGATATAAGGAACTGCAGGTGTTGGTTAAAAAAAAGACACAGAGTGCTGGAGTAACTCAGCGGGACAGGCAGCATCTCTGGAGAACATGGATAGGTGACATTTTGGGTCGGGGTCCTTCGTCAGACTGATTGTGGGTTGGGAAGGGGGGGGGGGTAGAAAGCTGGAAGACTGGAGGGGCAGGACAGCACCTGGCAGGTGAGAGGTGGATACAGGTGTGGGGGTGGATACAGGTGTGGGGGTGGATACAGGTGTGGGGGTGGATACAGGTGAGAGGTGGATACAGGTGTGGGGGTGGATACAGGTGTGGGGGTGGATACAGGTGAGGGGGTGGATACAG
The DNA here is from genome assembly GCA_963514005.1 of Raja brachyura. Next base: position 52,486 of record CAUPSL010001476.1, read on the forward strand.
GTGAGGGGGTGGATACAGGTGAGGGGGTGGATACAGGTGAGGGGGTGGATACAGGTGAGGGGGTGGATACAGGTGAGGGGGTGGATACAGGTGTGGGGGTGGATACAGGTGAGAGGTGGATACAGGTGTGGGGGTGGATACAGGTGTGGGGGTGGATACAGGTGTGGGGGTGGATACAGGTGTGGGGGTGGATACAGGTGTGGGGGTGGATACAGGTGTGGGGGTGGATACAGGTGTGGGGGTGGATACAGGCGAGGGGTGGATACAGGCGAGGGGTGGATACAGGCGAGGGGTGGATACAGGCGAGGGGTGGATACAGGCGAGGGGTGGATACAGGCGAGGGGTGGATACAGGCGAGGGGTGGATACAGGCGAGGGGTGGATACAGGCGAGGGGTGGATACAGGCGAGGGGTGGATACAGGCGAGGGGTGGATACTGGCGAGGGGTGGATACAGGCGAGGGGTGGATACAGGCGAGGGGTGGATACAGGCGAGGGGTGGATACAGGCGAGGGGTGGATACAGGCGAGGGGTGGATACAGGCGAGTGGTGGATACAGGCGAGGGGTGGATACAGGCGAGGGGTGGATACAGGCGAGGGGTGGATACAGGCGAGGGGTGGATACAGGCGAGGGGTGGATACAGGCGAGGGGTGGATACAGGCGAGGGGTGGATACAGGCGAGGGGTGGATACAGGCGAGGGGTGGATACAGGCGAGGGGTGGATACAGGCGAGGGGTGGATACAGGCGAGGGGTGGATACAGGCGAGGGGTGGATACAGGCGAGGGGTGGATACAGGCGAGGGGTGGATACAGGCGAGGGGTGGATACAGGCGAGAGGTGGATACAGGTGTGGGGGGTTTTGACAGGTAGATGGTTGGACAAAGGCCAGTGGTGAAAGGACAAAAGATGTGAGACAAGAGGATTGAAGAGTTGCGAATAGTGAAGTTAGAGGAAGGAATGTAGGTAGTTGAGCGGGGGGGGGGGGGGGGAGGAGGGGATAGGTACGAGTCCATGTGGGGCACAGGGAAGAGGAGGGGGAGAAAAATCCGGGGGGGAGTAGAAGGGGGAGCGGGGGGTTGAAGTTGTCTAAAATTGGAAGCATGATAAAAAATATCTAACAGTGGCACAGCGGTAGAGTCGCTGCCTCACAGCGCCACAGACCCAGGCTCCATCATGACCACGGGCGCTGTCTGCACGGAGTTTGCACGCTCTCCCCGTGACCTGCGTGGGTTTTCTCCGGGTGCTCCGGTTTCCTCCCACACTCCAAAGACGTGCAGGTTTGCAAGGTTAATTGGCTCCGATAAAAAAAATTGTAAATTGTCCCGTGTGTGTGTCTGTGTCTGTGTCTGTGTCTGTGTCTGTGTCTGTGTCTGTGTCTGTGTCTGTGTCTGTGTCTGTGTCTGTGTGTGTGTGTTGGATCGTGCTAGCGTACGGGGTGATCACTGGTCGGCACGGACTCGGTGGGCCGAAGGGCCCGTTGCCGCGCTGTAAACTAAACGAAACAATATATACCAAGGGTGGGTGAGAGATAGAGAAACATTAAACTTTATAACATTATTCAACGTTTGTAAAATTCACAGTTCTTTCCGAAATATGTACAAAATGTTCCAAGGTTTTGAGTTAGTAGCCAAATAAACCAAAATGGCCAATATCCTATCCCACTCATCATTTGTCAGCAACGTGTACAGAGGATGTTTTTCCCAAGGCATCCGTTATATGGCCGGCAGTCAGTGGTCTGGCCCTGGGGAGTGGTCTTGAGCAGAGGGGAGCGAGGAGTACAACCACATTGTGCTCTCCAAGCGGCACTGCAAGTAGATAGGGTGATGCTGAAGGCTTTTGGGAGGAATAAGTCAGGGACATTATGCTGCAGTTGTACAAGGCGCTTCTTGGACTGTGCTTGGAGTATTGTGTACAATTGTGGTCGTGGGCAAGATGCCATTAAACTGGAAAGCGCGCAGAGGAGTCTTCAAGAGTCATAGAAACATAGAAATTAGGTGCAGGAGTAGGCCATTCGGCCCTTCGGGCTTGCACCGCCATTCAACATGACCATGGCTGATCATCCAACTCAGTATCCCGTACCTGCCTTCTCTCCATACCCTCTGATCCCCTTAGCCACATCTAACTCCCTCTTAAATATAGCCAATGAACTGGCCTCAACTATCCTCTGTGGCAGAGAGTTCCAGAGACCCACCACTCTCTGTGTGAACAAAGTCCTTCTCATCTCGGTCCTAAAGGATTTCCCCCTTATCCTTAAGCTGTGACCCCTTGTCCTGGACCTCCCTAACATCGGGAACAATCTTCCTGCATCTAGCCTGTCCAACCCCTTAAGAATTTTGTAAGTTTCTATAAGATCCCCTCTCAATCTCCTAAATTCTAGAGAGTATAAACCGAGTCTATGCAGTCTTTGTTCATAAGACAGTCCTGACATCCCAGGAATCAGTCTGGTGAACCTTTTCTGCACTCCCTCTATGGCAATAATGTCCTTCCTCAGATTTGGAGACCAGAACTGTATGCAATACTCCAGGCGTGGTCTCACCAAGACCCTATACAACTGAAGTAGAACCTCTCTGCTCCTATACTCAAATCCTTTTGCTATGAAAGCATATCATGAAAAATGCTGTGAAATGCTTTCATATTTGCTATGAAAAATATGTCATAGAAACATAGAAACATAGGTGCAGGAGGAGGCCATTCGGCCCTTCGAGCCTGCACCGCCATTCATTGTGATCATGGCTGATCGTCCCCAATCAATAACCCGTGCCTGCCTTCTCCCCATATCCCTTGACTCCACTAGCCCCTAGAGCTCTATCTAACTCTCTCTTAAATCCATCCAGTGATTTGGCCTCCACTGCCCTCTGTGGCAGGGAATTCCACAAATTCACAACTCTCACCTCAGTCTTAAATGGCCTCCCCTTTATTATAAGACTGTGTGGCCCCTGGTTCTGGACTCGCCCAACATTGGGAACATTTTTCCTGCATCTAGCTTGTCCAGCCCTTTTATAATTTTATGTTTCTATAAGATGCCCCCTCGTCCTTCTGAACTCCAGCGTATACAAGCCTAGTCTTTTCAATCTTTCCTCATATGACAGTCCCGCCATCCCAGGGATCAATCTCCAGAGACCAGGGAAGATTCAAAATGCAGCATGGAGACGGGTGACGTTTAGGTTCGGGTCCATTATTGTCCCCTGTCTCACCTCAGTACAGGTGTTATGGGGAGAGAACAGGAGAATGGTTTAAGTAAGAACTGCAGATGCTGGAACAATCGAAGGTAGACAAAAACGCTGGAGAAACTCAGCGGGTGAGGCAGCGTCTATGGAGTGAAGGAACATTTTTCCTGCATCTAGCTTGTCCAGTCCTTTTATAATTTTATATGTTTCTATAAGATTCCCCCCTCATCCTTCTAAACTCCAGTGAATACAAGCCTAGTCTTTTCAATCTTTCCTCATATGACAGTCCCGCCATCCCAGGGATCAATCTCGTGAATCTACACTGCACTGCCTCAATCCCAAGGATGTTTTCCTCAAATTAGGAGGCCAAAACTGTAGACAATACTCCAGATGTGGTCTCACCAGAGCGCTATACAACTGCAGGCGGGAGTGTTTTACTGTCAAATGCCCCAAGACGGGACAACGGAATTCTCGCTTGCAGCATCACACAGGTTCAGTCAGTTTAGTTTATTGTCACGTGTACCGGGGTACAGTGGAAAGCTTTTGTTGCGTGCTAACCAGTCAGCAGAAAGACAACACGTGATTACAATCGAGCCGTTCACAGCGTACGGATACAGCATAAAGGGAATAACGTTTAGTGCAAGGTAAAGCCAGCAAAGTCCGATCACAGCTATGTAAAGAGCAAATTTAAAAATATTGCTCTGCAGTTCAGCCTATTTGCTGGTTGTGGTGTTTAATAGCCTGATGTCGGAGAGGAGAAGCTGCTCCTGAAGGTAGCACCAAATGCTGGAGTAACTCAGCGGGACAGGCAGCAATCTCTGGAGAGAAGGAATGGGAGATGCTGCCTGTCCCGCTGAGTTACTCCAGCAGTTTGTGCCTTCCTTCCATTTAGACCAGCATCTGCAGTTCCCTCCTGCACAAGCTGGTCCTGAACCTGGATGTCACAGTTTGCAGGCTCCTGTATCTTCTCCCTGATGACAGGAGTGAAATGAGAACGAGGACATTGCCAGGACTCGAGGGCCTGAGCTACAGGGCTGGCTAGGACTTTATTCCTTGGAGCGCAGGAGGATGAGGGGTGATCTTATGGAGGTGAATAAAATCATGAGTGGAATAGAGTGAGTGCTATCTTTTACCCAGCATAGGGGAATCGAGACCTGGCAGGGGAAAGGTTTAAAGTGAGAGGGGGAATATTTAATAGGAATCTAAGGGGCAACTTTTTCAGAGGGTGGTGGGTAAACGGAAGAAGTAGTCAGCAGAGGTAGTTGAGGCAGGGACTACAACATAATTTAAAAGACATTTGGACAGGTACAGGGATAGCAATGCAAGTAAGTATGCATGGACAGCAGGCAGTGAAGACGGTGAATGGCATGTTGGCCTTTATAACAAGAGGAGTCGAGTATAGGAGCAAACAGGTCTTTCTGCAGTTGTACAGGGCCCTGGTGAGACCACACCTGAAGTATTGTGTGCAGATTTGGTCCCCCAATTTGAGGAAATACATTCTTGCTATTGAGGGAGTGCAGCGTAGGTTCACAAGGTTAATTCCCGGGATGGCGGGACTGCCATATGCTGAGACAATGGAGCAGCTGGGCTTGTATACTCTGGAGTTTAGAAGGATGAGAGGGGGATCTCATTGAAACATATAAGATTGTTAAGGATTTGGACACGCTAGAGGCAGGAAACATGTTCCCGATGTTGGGGGAGTCCAGAACCAGGGGCCACAGTTTAAGAATAAGGGGTAAGCCAGTTAGAACGGAGACGAGGAAACACTTTTTCACACAGAGAGTGGTGAGTCTGTGGAATTCTCTGCCAGAGGGCGGTGGAGGCCGGTTCTCTGGATACTTTCAAGAGAGAGCTAGATAGGGCTCTTAAAGATAGCGGAGTCAGGGGATATGGGGAGAAGGCAAGAACAGGGTACTGATTGGGGATGATCAGCCATGATCACACAGAATGATCATGGCTCGAAGGGCCGAATGGCCTACTCCTGCACCTATTGTCTATTTAGAGGCATATGAACCAAATGGAACTAGTCTAGATGGGGCGTCTTGGTCAGCGTGGATGAGTTGGGCCGAAGGGCCCGATTCTGTGCTGAATGACTATGATCACTAAGACTGCAAAATTAAAGAGCTGCAAACTTTAATTAAAGAGCTTAAAAGTAAAATATTTTGATTTAAATACCGTGTTTAAATTTAGAACAAGACAAATGCTACTTGTAGCGAAAAAATTTGAAGTTCTTCATGGGAGATGAGAGATGTTTCAGATATTAATATTCTATGTCTAGCAATTTCACACAGGAAGCACTTTTGGAGTCTTCTCATCAATATAATGCAGGAAATGCTTATGCATTGGGCGTTTGCGAACTGGTGTGCGATCTTGGCCAAATGATCAGTGTTGGTTGAAGCATAAGTAAGGTGAGGCCGGGATTGAGGTACTCTGGTTAAGAAAGAACTGCAGATGCTGGAAAAATCGAAGGTGGACAAAAACTCAGCGGGTGCGGCAGCGTCTATGGAGTGAACGGGCGATGTTAAGTGGTCTCAGCGGGTAATGCGTAGCGTGTGGATGGAGCTGACAGCGCCAGGGGAACTGTATCCTTATTCCATCGTGGAGGACAGGCAGTTGGAGCAAAACCACAAAACACAGAGGAGACACGGGTGAGGGATCCATCCTTGAGAGGAGGGGAGAAACCATGTCCACTAAACAATGAGGGCATTGCAGATCTGGGATGGAAATTGAGAGCAGGGGATAACATCACTGCAAGAGGCAAAGTGGGAGAAAGTGTAGACCAGAGGTACATGGGTTTTCTTCCAATATATATGTACCGAGTTCCTCTTTTATAACAATAGACAATAGGTGCAGGAGTAGGCCATTCGGCCCTTCGAGCCAGCACCACCATTCAATGTGATCATGGCTGATTATCCCTAATCAGTACCCCGTTCCTGCCTTCTCCCCATATCCCCTGACTCCGCTATTTTTTTTAAGACCCCTATCTAGCTCTCTCTTGAAAGCATCCAAAGAACTGGCCTCCACCACCCTCTGAGGCAGAGAATTCCACCACTCTCTGTGTGAAAAAGTGTTTCCTCATCTCCGTTATAAATGGCTTACCCCTTATTCTTAAACTGTGGCCCCTGGTTCTGGACTCCCCCAACATCAGGAACACGTTTCCTGCCTCTAGCGTGTCCAAACCCTTATATGTTTCAATAAGATCCCCTCTCATCCTTCTAAACTCCAGAGTATACAAGCCCAGCTGCAGCATATGACAGACCCGCCATCCTTGGAATTAACCTTGTAAACCTACGCTGCACTTCCCTCAATAGCAAGAATGTCCTTCCTCAAATTAGGAGACCAAAACTGCACACAATACTGCGGGTGTGGTCTCACTAGGGCCCTGTACAACTGCAGAATAGATCATGGCTGATCATCCACCATCAGTACCCCGTTTTCTTTATATCACGTAAAATGAATCAAATTGGCTGGAGTCCAGTTTCTCTGATAATGGGGATCGCAGGGAATGCCTAGACAGACCATCTGCTCGCACATTTGCCCGAACATAGTTGAACTGGTTCAGGATGGAGAGTCTGACTTACAGTTGTGTCAGTGTGAAATAACCATATAACAATTACAGCACAGAAACAGGCCTTCTCGGCCCTTCCAGTCCGTGCCGACCATTTATTTTCCCCTAGTCCCATCTACCTGCACTCAGACCATACCCCTCCATTCCCTTCCCATCCATATACCTATCCACTTTACTTTTAAATGTTAAAATCGATCTTGCCTCCACCACTTCTGCAGGAAGATCAGTCCACACAGCCACCACTCTCTGAGTAAAGAAGTTCCCCTTCATGTTACCCCTAAACTTCAGTCCCTTCATTCTCATGTCATGCCCTCTTGTTTGAATCTTCCCTACCCTCAATGGGAAAAGCTTATCCACGTCAACTCTGTCTATCCCTTTCATCATTTTAAAGACCTCAATCAAGTCCCCCCTTAACCTTCTGCGCTCCAAAGAATAAAGACCTAACTTGTTCAACATTTCTCTGTAACGTGGTTGCTGGAACCCAGGCAACATTCTAGAAATGTCCACGTTCTTCCTGCCACTGTGTGTGAGTTTCCTCCAAGTGATCAAGTTCCTCCCCATCTCCCAACATTGTGCCTTGTAATGCAAGGTCAAGTCGTGACGTTTATTTGTCACGTCCACGTACAAGATTTGCAGTGAAATGAAAGTGGCAATGGTTGCGGGCTTGTGCAAAACCACAGAACTGAACAGAACAGAACCAGTATTTACATTTTTTTTTGTTAAAGACGCAATAGTGTTTACGCCCTGGTGAGACCAGACCTTACAGTCCTGGACAGGTTGATGGTGATAAATAACAACCAACACACGTGCGAGAATAGTTTGCAAGGAAATGTGGGGGAAAGGGAATTATCTTAGAGCTGGCAGACTTAATGGGACCAATGTTCAAGAAGGAACTGCAAATGCTGGAAACATCGAAGGTAGACAAAAACTGGAGAAGCTCAGCGGGTGAGAGGCAGCATCTATGGAGCGAAGGAATCGGTGACGTTTCGGGTCGAGACCCTCCTTCAGACTCCATAATGTAAGAGAACATTATGGAACGGTGTTTGGGCCTTCTCTCTTGGTTAACTCTTCAACTCACCACCAACAATCTCTGCCTCAGAGGGCAGTGGAGGCGGTTCTCTGGAGTATTGCGTACAGTTTTAGTCTCCAAATCGGAGACAAGACATTCTTGCCATAGAGGGGGTACAGAGAAGGTTCACCAGACTGATTCCTGGGATGTCAGGACTTTCATATGAGGAAAGACTGGATAGACTCGGCTTGTACTCACTGGAATTTAGACTGAGGGGGGATCTTATAGAAACTTACAAAATTCTTAAGGGGTTGGAGAGGCTAGATGCAGGAAGATTGTTCCCGATGTTGGGGGAGTCCAGAACAAGGGGTCACAGTCTAAGGATAAGGGGGAATTCCTTTAGGACTGAGATGAGGAAAACATTTTTCACACCGAGAGTGTTGAGTCTGTGGAATTCTCTGCCACAGAAGGTAGTTGAGGCCAGTTCATTGGCTATATTTAAGAGACAGTTAGATGTGGCCCTTGTGGCTAAAGTGATCAGGGGGTATGGAGAGAAGGTAGGTACAGGATACTGAGCTGGATGATCAGCCATGATCATATTGAATGGCGGTGCAGGCTCGAAGGGCCAAATGGCCTACTCCTGCACCTATTTTCTATGTTCTATGTTTCTATGTTTCTAACATACACATCTGGATCCAGGAGGACTGCAAAGCTTCAGTCTGATTTGTTGGTCCAAGATGTACACTCTGGAGTTTAGAAGGATGAGAGGGGATCTCATTGAAACATATAAAATTGTTAAGGGCTTGGACACACTAGAGGCAGGAAACATGTTCCCGATATTGGGGGAGTCCAGAACCAGGGGCCACAGTTTAAGAATAAGGAGTAAGCCATTTAGAACGGAAACGAGAAACACTTTTTCTCAGAGAGAGTTGTGAGTCTGTGGAATTCTCTGCCTCAGAGGGTGATGGAGGCCGGTTCTCTGGATGCTTTCAAGAGAGAGCTGGATAGAGCTCTTATCGCATCGGAGTCAGGGGATATGGGGAGAAGGCAGGAACGGGGTACTGATTGGGGATGATCAGCCATGATCACATTGAATGGCGGTGCTGGCTCGAAGGGCCAAATGGCCTACTCCTGCACCTATTGTCCATTGTTTAACCTTATCACTGCCAAGTATTTTTCTTCCCACTATTGGCCATGACCAGAGAATACTCAGGGACGGCACTGAACAGGTTAACCCTGTGTGTGCCGTGTGGCGTAGTTTGCATGGCCTGGCACCTCAGCATTTTGATCTACGCCTGGCGCTGCTGCAGCTGCCAGTGTGGCCCCTCTGTATTTTTCATCGAACCCAGATTGATCATCTGGTTCAATAGTCAGGAGTCAAAGATCGTTTAATTGTCATGCGTGCTGGCAGCAGAACATTCCTACGCTTCGTTGTTGGTGAATGTGCCAAGAGCCATCCACTCCCACCTACACATCTCCGTGCTGCCGCGCTGGTGAATCTACCGTGCCGGTGGACAAGGCATACCCAGGTACAACGATGGATTACTCTATTCGTAAACTATGGATCTGTAAGACAAGATCAACCAGTTTGTAAATGCCAGGTAGTCTATCTAGACTAGCACAGATGTTGGTCTGTACAACTGAGTGGCTTGCTCGGTCACCTCCGAGGGCATTTTTGTCAACCAGCATCTGCAGTTCCTTTGTGGCACAGTGGCTGCCAGAAACACCGGTTCGATCCCAACTATGGGTGTTGTCTAGCATCATAGAAAATAGGTGCAGGAGTAGGCCATTCGGCCCTTCGAGCCTGCACCGCCATTCAATATGATCATGGCTGATCATCCAACTCAGTATCCCGTACCTGCCACCTCTCCATACCCCCTGATCCCTTTAGCCACAAGGGCCACATCTAACTCCCTCTTAAATATATAGCCAATGAACTGGCCTCAACTACCTTCTGTGGCAGAGAATTCCACAGACTCACCGCTCTCTGTGTGAAAAATGATCTTCTCATCTCGGTCCTAAAAGACTTCCCCCTTATCCTTAAACTGTGACCCCTTGTTCTGGACTTCCCCAACATCAGGAACAATCTTCCAGCATCTAGCTTGTCCAACCCCTTAAGAATTTTGTAAGTCTCTATAAGATCCCCCCTCAATCTCCTAAATTCCAGCGGGTACAAGCCGAGTCTATCCAGTCTTTCTTCATATGGAAGTCCTGCCATCCCAGGAATCAGTCTGGTGAACCTTCTCTGTAGTCCCTCTATGGCAAGAATGTCTTTCCTCAGATTAGGAGACCAAAACTGTATGCAATACTCCAGGTGTGGCCTCACCAAGTCCCTGTACAACTGAAGTAGAACCTCCCTGCTCCTACACTCAAATCCTTTTGCTATGAATGCCAACATACCATTCGCTTTCTTCACAGCCTGCTGCACCTGCATGCCTACTTTCAATGACTGGTGTACCATGACACCCAGGTCTCGTTGCATCTCCCCCTTTCCTAATCGGCCACCGTTCAGATAATAGTCTACCCTCCTGTTTTTGCCACCAAAGTGGATAACCTCACATTTATCCACATTATACTGCGTCTGCCATGCATTTGTCCACTCACCCAACCTATCCAAGTCACCTTGTAGCCTCCTAGCATCCTCCTCACACCTAACACTGCCCCCCAGCTTCGTGTCATCCACAAACTTGGAGATGTTGCATTCAATTCCCTCTTCCAGATCATTTATATATAGTGTAAATAGCTGGGGTCCCAGCACTGAGCCTTGCGGTACCCCACTAGTCACTGCCTGCCATTGTGAAAACGACCCATTTACTCCTACCCTTTGCACAGAGTCTGTACGTTCTCCCCGTGACCTGCGTGGGTTTCCTCCGGGGTCTCCAGTTTCCTCCCAAGCTCCAAAGACGTGCAGGTTTGTAGGTTAATTGGCTTGGCATAATTGTAAATTGTCCCTACTCGTGTGGGATAGTCTACGCAGGGGTGGCTGGTCGGCGAGGACTCGGTGGGCCGAAGGGCCTGTTTTCGCACTGTATTTCAAAACTAAACTATATATTTCTTAATACAAGTTCCTCCAGTTACACAAAGTTTTGCTGGGCTCACCTGGAACAAGGTAAACCACTCTGGATACTCCAATTTAGATAAGGTAGACACAAAATGCCGGAGTAACTCAGCGGGTGAGGCAGCATCTCTGGAGAGAAGGAATGGGCGACGTTTCGGGTCGAGACCTTTCTTCAGACAATTTCGGTAGATATATATTCAGATCCAGTAGGACAACAAGCAAGCAAATTGCAAAGTGACAAAATGTTGAAAGCATGAATTATATTCCCTCAGGATATTTAATAGCTGAAACAGCAATTACCCTTTAACATTTGTTTGCATTGAATAATCAACTTAGAGCAAGTGCTGTTTGATTTAGAACAGATTGTACACCTTGCGGATAATGCAGATTCAAAATCAATGCAAAGTCTCAAAGACGGATGATGCCTGAAAAGTTCAAATTCTGCTCGGGCGTCAATCAAATCTCAAGGCCAAAATGGCCAGAATAACAATCAATTATTGTTATTCTGGCCATCGGGAGATCAGGTTGGTTATTGCTAACTTCTCTACGTCGGTGAGACCAAGCGCAGGCTTGGCGATCGCTTCGCCCAACACCTCCACTCAGTTCGCAATAACCAACCTGATCTCCCGGTGGCTCAGCACTTCAACTCCCCCTCCCATTCCAAATCCGACCTTTCTGTCCTGGGCCTCCTCCACGGCCAGAGTGAGGCCCACCGTAAATTGGAGGAGCAGCACCTCATATTTCGCTTGGGTCATCTACACCCTAGCGGTATGAACATTGACTTCTCACTAGACAATAGACAATAGGTGCAGGAGTAGGCCATTCGGCCCTTTAAGCCAGCACCGCCATTCAATGTGATCATCGCTGATCATCCACAATCAGTACCCCATTCCTGCGTTCTCCCCATATCTCCTGACTCCGCTAACTTCAAGAGCCCTATCTAGCTCTCTCTTGAAAGCATCCAGAGAACCACAGAATTCTCCAATTTCAGGTAGTCTTTGCTTTCTCCCTCCTTCCCCTCTCCCTCCCAACTCTCCCCCAAGCCTACTGCCTCCGCCTCTTCCTTTCCTATCCCCCCCCCTCCTCCCCGACATCAGTCTGAAGAAGGGTCTCGACCTGAAACGTCGCCTATTCCTTCTCTCCATAGATGCTGCCTCACCCGCTGAGTTTCTCTAGCATTTTTGTCTGCCTTCGATTTTTCCAGCATCTGCAGTTCTTTCTTAAAAATAAATCCAAAATTATAGCTTTTAAGGAACCAGAAATCTACAATTTACAGAAGCCAAAGGGAGCAATAGACTCCATTTTTAACAAAAAGAACCAAAATGGAATTGACAGTAACCCAGAATTGAAAATTATCTGGAAAGGAGACAGCACAAAACTGAAGACTATTCATTAAAATTCATAGCAATTAAAAAAAAAAAAAATAGAACCTATAACTTTAATATTGGGGGCTCTAACGTGGCATTTTCAAAGAGAAAAAAAATCATCCTAGCCAATAATATAAAAATTAAAGTGGATGAGTAGATCCTTGATCAAAAAAAAACAGTAGAGGTGGAATGCACATGAAAGATTGCGTGGCAAATAGATTAGATGGTGATATTAAGCTAGGGTGTAAAAATATAGATGTTTTGTGGCTGGGTAGAAAATTACAAAGATAGGGAAAGGCAAGGCCTTGGTGGGATTTGTAAACGGGAATGAGCTTCTTCTCATTCTTCTAAACTGGAGTGAATACAGATCTAACTGACCCAATATGGGCAGCACAGTGGCACAGCTGCTTCATCACAGCACCTCAGCACTGCACCAGACACCCAGGTTCGATCCTGACTTCGGGTGCTGTCTGTATGGAGTTTGCACGCTCTTCCTGTGACCGCGTGGGTTTCCTCCGAGTATTTTGGTTTTTGTCCCACGCTCAAAAGATACCCAAGGTTAATTGGCCTCTGTAAATTGCCCCTTGTGTGTACTACACAAAATGAAGATGGGAATATCAAATCCTTCACATCCTCTTCAAATTATGGAGAGTCAGATTTTACAAAATCTATATATCACTAAAACTCTCATCTTGTTTGTTTGTGAGTCTGCCTGTCTGTGATTCAGGGATGCCCTGAACTATACCAAAACGGTGCACAATAACGCTACAATTTTTGGACCACCTTACTCACAACTGTCCTGTGGTGTGTTTTTATTAAGTTTCGTTCAGACTGATGTTATATTTTACAAGTTATTCACATTTAAAACTTTACAAAATCCCACAATGAGAAAAATGTCTTCCATGACGTGATGTCACAATGGGTTTGTAACCCTGCCCGCTACAATGTTGCAATCCCAGGACACTGAGTCCTGACAAGTGCAATCATATTTTCTTTTAAGTTTAAATTGCGTGAGGGTGAATAAGGGGAAATGAGCCGCCCCTGCACAGTTGGGGGTTATGGGCGAGTGGTGGATACATTGCATGGGGGGAACAGGTTGCTTTGGGGGAATAGGTGAGTGGTGGAATATTGTGTTGGGGAATGGGTTACGTTGGGGGACCAGGCCGCCCCTGGGGGCTATCGGTGAGTGGTTGAATATTGCGTTGGGGGAACGGGTTGCATTGGGGGAATATTGCATTGGGGAACGGGCTGCGTTAGGGGACCAAACCTCGTGTGGGGGCTATGGGTGAGTGGTGGAATATTGTGATGGGGGTACGGGTTGCACTGAGGGAGCAGGCCTCCTGTGTGACAGCCCTCTTCGTTCAGTATTTGGATAAAATTGAACAGTTGAGAGCAAAGCCTGCGAAGGCAGCCGGTTGATGTAAATTAATGGAATTTAAACAAGATTTTGTTGGTGGTTTAAAAGAAGTTGAGAAATATGATCGCTCATCTAAACTTACAGTACAAGAAGTCATCCCTGCGAATCCAGAAATCGTAAAATCTGCGGCTAAGCTAGTAACAGCCATACCACCCACTCAGGTCAGGTTAAAGAGACGGTTCTCCCCACTGAAAATAATTAAATCAGATTTAAAGGCTTCAATGAAAGAGGATCTGGCAGAGGCAATTCTGTTACTAAGGCAAGTTATTAATACATTTTAGGGATGTATTTTTGTAGCAAACCTAACTACCTATGCATTGACCTTTAATTTCTATTGCACTTGAGAATTTATTTTTGTCATCATTTAGCCATTTAGCTCACACATGTGGCCTTAGTTTAATACATTTTGGAGTAATGCTATTATAATTTTTACTTAATTCAATGGAATTTTAAATTTGTCATGGTCCTTTCTGGAATTTTGTTTTCTTTTAGCATAAATGAATTATGATTTTTTTCCAAGAATAAACAATAAAACGCCACAATAGCATAGCTACAACCATTAGACTCAAAACTTTAAGGACATGGGTTTAAAAGGTAGCCTGATGATTCATGCGGTTCTTATGAAATGTCATCTTGTGCAATGTCATCATAACAGATTTAGAAATATTATACCTAGGGGTCAGTCGGAGTTGAGGTCGGAGGCGAGTGTTTTGGGTATCGACTCCACAGCCCTGCTTTACACAGAGGGTATTGGAACGAGTCAAGAAGCAAGAGTGTTTTATTGTTGTACTAGACTGAGTGGGACCCGTTGGGTCCTAGTCACACGGGAGGCCTGTTCCCCCAACGCAACCTATTCCCCAACGCAATGTTCCACCACTCACCTGTTCCCCCAACGCAACCCATTCCCCCAGAACAATGTTCCGCCACTCGGGGGAAGGTGGTGTGGGGGAGGGGGGTTGTGGGGAGGGGGGTGTAGGGGGAGGGGGGGTTGTGGGGGTGGGGGGGTTGTGGGGGAGTGGGTGCATGGGGGAGGAGGGGTTGTTGGGGGGGGAGGAGGGATTGTTGTGGGGGAGGGTGGTTGTGGGGGTGGGGGATGAGGGGGAGTGGGTGCATGGGGGAGGAGGGGTTGTTGGGGGGGAGGGGGGCTGTGGGGAGGAGGATCCTTCAATACATTCGTAACTTTTGTACTATTTCACTGATCGGAACAAAACATATTTGACTTGCAGCAGAGGAGAATGGTAAGGTGGCGAAAAATCGTAGCGCTCTGGGGCATCGTTTTTGCGAAAATTCAATAACAACGCAGACAGAAAATGGTCAAGATGAGAGTTTTAGTAATACATAGAAGATATAGATAGATGTCCCGAAATAGAACAATGAAATTTTTACTTGCAGCAGCACAACATAGTGTGCTGTAAAACCCATAATAAACAAGAAAATGATTCAGTGTATTTAAAAACACGGACAAATATAAACAATGATAGTACAG
>CAUPSL010001477.1:0-55710 GCA_963514005.1 Raja brachyura
CCCCCCCTCCTCTCTCTCCCCCCTTCCCCCTCCTCTCCCCCCCCCTTCCCCCTCCTCTCTCCCCCCCTTCCCCCTCCTCTCTCCCCCCTTCCCCCTCCTCTCTCCCCCCTTCCCCCTCCTCTCTCCCCCATCCCCCCCCTCCTCTCTCCCCCATCCCCCCCCTCCTCTCTCCCCCATCCCCCCCCTCCTCTCTCCCCCATCCCCCCCCCTCCTCTCTCCCCCATCCCCCCCCTCCTCTCTCCCCCATCCCCCCCCCCTCCTCTCCCCCCCCACCCCCCCCTCCTCTCTCCCCCATCTCCCCCTCCTCTCTCCCCCATCTCCCCCCTCCTCTCTCCCCCATCCCCCCCTCCTCTCTCCCCCATCCCCCCCCTCCTCTCTCCCCCATCCCCCCCCCTCCTCTCTCCCCCATCCCCCCCCCTCCTCTCTCCCCCATCCCCCCCCCTCCTCTCCCCCCCCACCCCCCCCCCTCCTCTCCCCCCCACCCCCCCCCCCCTCCTCTCTCCCCCATCTCCCGGCATTTTCGGCTGCGAGTCATTTACGAATGCGCACCCTTGACCTTCTCGTTGCTTTCAGAACTGCGCCTGCGATGGACGTGGGGTGAATTAACAAGACGTGCCCTGCATTTCTATAGCGCCTTTAACATAATTAAACAGCTAGAGCGCTGCATGACAAATCATCGAACGCAAAATGTGTTGCAGGGTCACACGAAATGGGTAGAGAGATTGATTTAAATCTTGGTGTTAGAGGTAAGGTTATCAGGGATGTGAGACTGAGCTTTTAAGAGGGAATCAAAACTTTGGTCTTGGGAGAACTGATAGAGTTCAGAGTCATTAATATATTTAATATACTATCTTGCGACCTACCCAGAAGACCTTACTTTCAATTGTCTGCCCCAATAGATTTGAAATGATTTTTTTAACGATCGTTCTTTAAAGCACTTTAGGCCCTTTTGATGTATTGAAGGCATTTCTTTATGCAAGAGCTGTTGGGATAATTTGGGTCTATTTCCTCATTGCCCCCCCCACAACTTGCTGAGTTATTCTTTATTATGTTCTGAACATGTTAAACTTTAAATGGTCTCATTAGTGCCCTACACTCTAGCCAAGCATTATAGATTTCCCCCCATTTCATCTCGCCTTCTCACGTCCCTGTGTTCTTCCCCCCCCCCCCCCCAAAAAAAAACTTAACAGTGGTTCCATTTGCAGCTGTGCCACTTGGTCGAGAGGTACAGCACAGAAACAGGCCCTTCGGCCCGCCGAGTCCACGCCAACCATCGACCGCCCGTCCGCACTTGTTCCACGTTAGCCCACTTTCCCATCCACTGCCAGGAGATGGAGAATGGGGTTGAGAGGGAACGATAGACCAGCCACGATTGCATGGCAGAGTAGGCCCGATGGGCCGAATGGCCTAATTCTGCTCCTCGAACGTCTGAACCCTTGGAGCAATTTTACAATTAACCTCCATACCCACCCGTCTTCAGTCTGTCCATTCCCTCCACAGATGCTTCCTGGCCCACCCAGTTCCTCCAGCACTTTGTTTTTTTTTAATAAATGCCAGCTTCGTAGACACAAAATGCTGGAGTAACTCAGCGGGTGAGGCAGCATCTATGGAGAGACCCGAAACATCGCCAATTCCTTCTCTCCATAGATGCTGCCTCACCCGCTGAGTTACTCCAGCATTTTGTGTCTACCTTCGATTTACCAGCATCTGCAGTTTTTTCTTTGATTTCACATTTCCTTCCCCTTGTGCGTCAGCATAAATGTGTCTTGACCTTTTAAAATGTCGACCAATGTACTTGAAGCCTCCATGAAACCATTGCCTGAATCAATAGACCTGGATAGAGTGGATGTGGAGAGGATGTTTCCACCAGTGGGAGAGTCTAGGACCAGAGGTCACAGCCTCCGAATTAAAGGATGTTCCTTTGGGAAGGAGATGAGGAGGGATTTCTTTGGTCAGAGGGTGGCGAATCTGTGGAATACATTGTGTTGTGGAGGCCAAGTCAGTGGATATTTTTAAGGCCGTTTCTGGCAGTGACCTAAGAAGTTGAGGCTTTCAACTAACTTAACTTGGGCTCCGTCAATGCAAACTGGGGTGTGTGAACCACTTCACTTCCTGAAGTCGATCACTATCTCCTTTGTCTTGCTGACATTGAGAAAAAGGTTGTTGTCTCGACAACGGGAGACGAGGTTCTCGATCCACTTCCTGTACTCCGTCTCATTGCGATTTGATATCCAGCCCACAATGGTGGGATCTATCGTCTGTGAATTTGAAAACTCGAATTAGATTTGTATCTGGCTGCTCGGTGATAATAATAATAATATATTTTATGGTCATTGCGCAGAGGTACAACGAGATTTGGTATGCAGCTTCCATCCGATGTAATAACTTAATTAACTAAAAATTTAGACACCCAGAGAAACAAGATTTTAAAAAAAAGCAGTATAAAGTGCAAATAGGTCTGTGCCGGGTCGATGTACGACGGGACCATCCGAGGGAGACAGTTCATGGGGGTGGGGGGCACTCAGCAGGGCCGGTTCAGAGCATCTACGGCTCTGGGGATGAAGCTGCTCCTAAGTCTGGAGGTGCGGGCGTAGTAGGCCTTGTAACGTCTGCCGGAAGGTAGAAGTTCGAACAGACTATTGCAAGGGTGAGAGGAGTCTTTGTGAATGCTGACGGCCTTCCTGAGGCACCGTGTATAGTAGATGCCCTCCAAGTCTGGTAGCGGTGTCCCAATTATCTTCTGCGCTCTGTGGACGACACGCTGAAGAGCTCTCCTCTCCGCCTCCGTGCAGCTGAGATGCCACACAGAGATACCATACGTTAGGATGCTCTCTGTGGTGCAGCGGTAGATGTACAAGGAGTAGAGATGGGGGCTGAGCACTAGTGTTGAGGATTAGCGTAGAGGATGATTTGTCCCCTTTCCTCACTGATTGGGGTCTGTTGGTCGGGAAGCCGAGGATCCAGTTGCAAACACCAAGTCCCGTGAGTTTGGTGATAAACTTAAGAAAGAACTGCAGGTGCTGGAAAAATCGAAGGTAGACAAAAGTGCTGGAGAAACTCAGCGGGCGAGGCAGCATCTATGGAGCGAAGGAAATAGGTGACGTCACCCATTCCTTCTGAAGTAAGTAAGTAAAGTTAGTAAGTTTATTGGCCAAGTATTCACATACAAGGAATTTGCCTTGGTGCTCCGCCCACAAGTAACAACATGACATACAGTGACAGTTACGAATGACTCCGAAAACACTAAACATTATTAATGATAAAACACCATTGATCAAGCACGTGGACCAACAAAATACCAGATCAAAGGGAGGCTACAGATTTTTGGCTGAAGAAGGGTCTCGACCCAAAACGTCACCTATTCCTTTGCTCCATAGATGCTGCCTCACCTGCTGAGTTTATCCAGCATTTTTGTCTACCTTTGGTGATAGGCTTGGATGGTATAATGGATTTTCACTGTACCTTGATGACAAAGTACCAAACCACACCTGCACTCTAGCCCAGGGGTGGGGAACCTTTTCATGTTGGAGTGGCGCGTTAAGTTAGCTGTAATCTAATGAGGCCGCATCCACGAAACTTCAATTAGATATACTTCAAAATGTCCATTATTTTGTAAAAGTCTAACTACTATGTACTAACTTCAAGAAAATGGAAAACATTTGTTAATTCTAAAGTTAACTAACCTTTTAATGACATTGTTGTACCTGCTTTTTGTGGGAGGTTAACATCGATTTTAGAGTCGCATTAGAACTAATCATGAGCTTAACACAGGTGTTAAAATAGCCCTCATGACTTACTAATGTTTTCATTGTGGCCGTCAGTCGGGGAGGGTTATTTCGTTGAATCTTCTTTTACTCTTTGGTATTTTAAATACGTTCATTTTAAGATTAAAATAAAAATAATAAAAGATGAACAAAAACATATTAATAAAAATAAAAATAAAATAATTTGTTCGACAAGATTTGGATTCATTCAAAAGGCCGCACTTAATGGCCTAGAAGGCCGCATGCAGCCTTAAGGCCGCAGATTCCCCGCCCCTGCTCCAGCCCGTTTCTCCAGTAGAAACCTGCCGGGTTTCAGGCCAGACTTCCACAGAGACATTTTGCAGCATCTTCCTGTTTATTGGCGTGAGTGATGGGTATTTTGTCTGCTCTGTGTCTCACGGTACAAATAACCAACTATAAATGACTTGTTGGTGTAATTTTTTAAGAAGTGGAATGAAATGTAGGGCGACACGGCGGTAGAGTTGCTGCCTCACAGCGCCAGAGATCCAGGTTCAATCCTGACTATGGGTGCTGTCTGTACGGAGTTTTCACGTTCTCCCCTGTGACCTCTTGCGTTTCCTCCGGGTGCTCCGGTTTCCTGCCACACTCCAAAGATGTGCAGGTTTGTAGGTTAATTGGCTGTGGTAAAATTGTCCCCAGTGTGTCGGGTAATGCTAGTATACGGGGCGGTCGCTGGTGAGACTCGGTGTGCCAAAGTGCCAGTTTCCACTCCAATCTCTAAAGTCTAAAGTTTCTGAATGTTTTCAACCGTAATGATATGATTTGTTGGAACGTTGACCTTTTTTTCCTACAATGTCTGGCTTGACATCAAGCTCTGATTGAGATGATGAAAGGGCCATTAATACATTCTTGCTGTGACAAGCAGTGGGAATTATGTTTCGCAGTTGCCTCTGCTGTTTGGTATTTCTTGTTTTTATTTTATCCCAGAAAAGGACAGACAATTCCATAGTAACTCGGTGGGTCGGGCAGCATATCTGACGTTTCGGGTCGGGACCCATCGTCAGATATGGGGTGGGGGGATGGGGCGGTGTGTGGGGGTGGTTTTAGGGGCTGGTGGGTATGGGGTGGTGGGGGTGGGGTGTGGGAGGAAGAATTAGAAAGAGCTGGGAGCAGGACATAAGACAGGAGGCAGGACATGTTAAAATGTCTTATTTGTTATGGACAAATTGTTACATTTCAATCACCTGATTGGAAGATACAGCATGGGAACAGAACCTTTGACCCACCAAGTCCACGCCGACCATTGATCACCCATTCACACTAGTTCTATGTTATCTTAATAGGAGGGCTATCACCATTGATGCAGTGGCCAATATTCTTTATTAGTATGGGTGTCGGGGGATATGGGGAGAAGGCAGGAGAATGGGGTTGAGAGGGAAAGATAGGTCAGCCATGGTTGAATGGTGGCATAGACATGATGAGCCAAATGGCCTCATTATATTCCTATCACGTATGGCCTTATTATCTTGAGGGTCAGTGTAATACTCACCAACTTTTCTCCTCTTTGAAAGAAAGACCAATTACAAACTAAGGTGAGTTAAATACAAACAATATGATTCTTCAAATTGGTGCAAAGGTCAAAAGTGCTATTATGTTCACAAGTCATAGGAGCAGAATTAGGCCATTCGGCCCATCAAGTCTACTAATAAAGAATGAAGAATATTGGGCACTGCATCAATTGTGAGAGCCTTTCTATTGAGAATACATAGAACTAGTGTATCTCTGCCTTAAAAATATCCACTGACTTGGCCTCCACACAATTCCACAGATTCACCACTCTCTGACTAAAGAGATTTCTCCTCATCTCCTTCCTAAAAGAGCGTCCTTTAATTCTGAGGCTGTGACCTCTGGCCCTAGACTCTCCCAAATAGTGGAAACATCCTCTCCACATCCACTCTATCCAAGCCTTTCACTATTCTGTACGTTTCAATGAGGTCCGTCTCCATGGCAATGCTCCATGTAACAAATTACAGGCTGCAACTTCAGATAGCTGCAAGTTGTTAGACTCTGGAAAACCACACTGCTGACTGAAGTCTCCATCACTAGCTGTCCATGTAGTTTACTGCATCGAGTCTAGTTAAGTAGTTTCTTCCTATGAACTTAACGTGTTTCCAACTGTTGTGTCTTCCATGCAATGATACCAAATCGAGACTTTATTAATGGTTTGATTTTTTTTTAAAAGTCTACCCTGACCATCCCATCTCTCTCCGTCCCTCTCCCACCCTAGTTGTTGCACTGGTTTCACTTTTGTTCCTGTTGAGTTCCACTGTCTGTGTAACTTGTTATCACCCAGCCTACAGCCAACAATGGACCATTGTGGGCTCCACCTTTCCTTGATCATTGTTACTTTTTTGCATTTCTTTCATTAATTAATTCCATATCGCCGTCTATATCTCTCGTTTTCCCTTTCCCCTGAGTCTGGAGGAGGGTCTTGACCCGAAAAGTCATCTATTCCTTTTCTCCAGAGACACTGTCTGACCCGCTGTGTTGCTCCAGCTTTTTATGTCTGTTTTCGGTTTAAACCCGCACCTGCAGTTCCTTCAGTGCAGTGGTAGAGTTGTTGACCCTGGTTTAATCCTGGCTACGGGTGCTGCCTGTATGTAGTTCGTACGTTCTCCCCGTGGACAGCGTGGGTTTTCTCCGGGTGCTCCGGTTTCCTCCCCACATTCCAAAGACGTACAGGTTTGTAGGTTAATTGGCTTTTGGTGTGCAGGGTGCAGAACTGGGATAACGCAGGTTGGTCGGCGTGGACTTGGTAGGACGAAGGGCTATTGATGTTTTCTTGGATTAATTACTGATGTCAAAGAATTAGTGTAAACGGGAGATCGATGGTCAATGGGGACGTGGTGGGCCCAAGGGCCTGTTTACATGCTGTATCTCCTTTTAATTAAAAAAAGTGATTAGAGTATTCTGCGATTATAGTTATTAAGATGGAATGATCAATCGGGAATGGTAGAGTAATGCGGCCATTACTGCACCGAAGTGCTCCTCTGCTGCTTTGCGATGAAATCTACTGTAATTATTGGGACCGTAAATCATTAAATATCCAAAAGTTAGACTCCCAACAGGTTATGTGTTTAATGTCTTGCTATAAATATTCATGTAATGTTATGAATGCTTTAAATAGCAAGGTTAACACGGCCCAGAATAGATTTAGCATTGGTTTCTAATCTGTCAGTGGTACACACTGTAACCTGACAAAATTAATCTGTTCCTTACCAATTCATCAACATCTCCTGCCATTGGCAGCCAACTTCAAACAATAGTTGGAGGGAACTGCAGATGCTGGTTTAAACTGAAAATAGACACAAAATGCTAGAGTTACTCAGCGGGTCAGGCAGCATCTCGGGTGAGAAGGAGTGGGTGACGTTTCTTGCAGAGACCCTTCTTCAGACAAACGTCACCCATTCCTTCTCTCCAGAGATGCCGCCTGTCCCACTGAGTTACTCCAGCATTTAGTGTCTATCTTCGGTTCAAACAATAGTAGATAGGCACAAAGTGCTGGACAATAGAAAATAGCTGCAGGCGTAGGCCATTCGGCCCTTCGAGCCAGCACCGCCATTCACTGTGATCATGGCTGATCATCCACAATCAGTACCTCGTTCCTGCCTTCTCCCCATATCCCTTGACTCCGCTATTTTTAAGGGCTCAATCTAACTCCCTCTTGAAAGCATCCAGGGAATTGGCCTCCACTGCCTTCTAAGGCAGAGAAATCCACAGATTCACAACTCTTTGGGTGAAAACGTTTTCCTCATCTCAGCCCTAAATGGCCTATCCCCTTATTCTTAAACTGTGGCCCCTGGTTCTGGACTCCCCCAACATCGGGAACATGTTTCCTGCCTCTAGCGTGTCCACAATCCCTTAATAATCTTATTTGTTTCAATATGATCCACTCTCATCCTTCTAAATTCCAGAGTATACAAGCCAATCACTCCATTCTTTCAACATACGACAGTCCCGCCAGATACATACTGCACTCCCTCAATAGCAAGAATGTCCTTCCTCAAATTTGGAGACCAAAACTGCACACAATACTCCAGATATGTTCTCACTAGGGTCCTGTACAACTGCAGAAGGACCTCTTTGCTCCGATTCCCAACTTCTCGTGTTATGAAGGGCAACATGCCATTAGTCTGAAGAAGGGTTTTGCCCCAAAATGTTGCCTATTTCCTTCGCTCCATAGACGCTGCTGCACCCGCTGAGTTTCTCCAGCACTTTTGTCTACCGTGCCATTTGCTTTCTTCACTGCCTGCTGTACCGGCATGTTTACTTTCAGCGACTGATGAACAAGGACCCCCAGATCTCAGTGGGGTAACTCAGTGGGTCAGGCAGTGTCTCTGGAGAGGAGGACTGGGTGACATTTGGGGTCGAGACCCTCCTTCAGACTGAGAGTCAGGGGAGAGGGAAACTCGAGATGTGGAAGGGTAAGGTGTGAAAATGACAGATCAAAGCAGACCGGTGATCAAGGAAACAATTGTATATTGTTTTAACCCCAACGTATCACTCCTTCGTATACTGATGCAATGATGGCCCATTGTGTTTGTGAGATAAAGACAAAAAAGAGCTTTTAGAGTGGTGGTCATCCAACATGGAAACAGGCCCTATTGCCCAACTCGTCCAAGCCACCCCATCTAATCTAGTTCCAGTGGCCCATATTCCTCTAGACCTTGGATTGACGCAAAATGCTGGAGTAACTCAGTGGGGCAGGCAGCATCTCCGGGGAGAAGGAATGGGTGACGTTTTGTGTCCATCTTCAGTTTAAACCAGCATCTGCCGTTCCTTCATACACATATCCTCGAAACCTTTCCTATCCATGTATCTGTCCAAGACTTATTGTACCAGCAGCAACTACCTCCTGTGGCAGCTTTAATTTAGTTACTTTTGAGACACAGGCCCTTCGGCCCATCGAGTCCTTGCCGACCCCTGAACACCCGGTGCACTGGCACTATCCCACATGCTAGGGGCAATTTACAATGTTACCAAAGGCAATTAACCTCCAAACCTGCACCTCTTTGAGTGTGGGAGGAAATGTATGTGTGTGCGTGTGCATAAAACAAAATATATATATATATTCTCATTTTAGGTTAGTTTATTGTCACATGTACCAAGGTACAGTGAAAAGCTTTTGAGCGAGCTAACTAGTCAGCAGAAAGACAATATATGATTACAATCATGCCGTCAACAGTGTACGGATACATGATAAGGGGGATAATGTTTTGTGCAAGGTAAAGCCAGCAAAGTCTGATCAAAGATAGTCTGAGGGTCACCAATGAGGTAGATAGTAGTTCAGCACTGCTCTCTAGTTGTGGTAGGAAGATTCTGTTGCCTGATAACAGCTGGGAAGAAACTCTACCTGAATCTGGGGCTGTTTAAGAAAGAACTGCAGATGCTGGAAAAATCGAAGGTGGACATAAAATGCTAGAGAAACTCAGCGGGTGAGGCAGCATCTATGGAGCATCTGAAGAAGGGTCTCAATCTGAAACGTCACCTATTCCTCCGCTCCATAGATGCTGCCTCACCCGCAGAGTTTCTCCAGCATTTTTGTCCACCTGAATCTGGAGGTGTGCGTTTTCACAGTTCTATACCTTTTGCCTGATGGGAGAGGGGAGAATGATTTATCGTATTTATTCTCATTGAGAATTTATGATGTTTATGTACTATGTTTACATATTCTGTTGTGCTGCTGCAAGTAAGAATTCTCTTGTTCTACCTGGGACACATGGCAATGAAACACTCTTGACACTTGATAAGGCTGGTGAGTTGTCAGTACGTTTTGAACCTACTGATGTAGTATTATGATGAAATATTAGGTGAGTTTCTCCAGCATTTTTGTCTGCCTTCGATTTTCCAGCATCTGCAGTTCCTTCTGAACTATTAGCTGACGTTTGTTTGTGGTTGATTTTCTCAGTATTAGAATCAGGGTTTGCAAGGAGGGATATAACTTGGAGAAAAGGAATGGGTGACGTTCCAGTTCGAGACCTTTCTTCAGATTGAAGAAGGGTCTCGACCCGAAAAGTCACCCATTCCTTCTCTCCAGAGATGCTGTCTGTCCCGCTGAGTTACACCAGTTTTTTGTGTCTACCTTCGGTTTCAACTAGCATCTGCAGTTCCTTCCTACTACACAAGTAGTCTTAAACCTACCCAACATACATCGTGTTCTAAACCACCGATCTATTTGTGCACTCAAAATGGAGGCTGCTTGCGACTAGTTGAACAGCATGTCACTTGTGACTGCCAAAGCAAGTGACTTGTGACTGCCAAAGCAAGTAACTTGTGACCGCCAAAGAATATTTCCAGTGATTTGTCTCCACATCTTGTCATTGCTCTCCCTTTTTGTTTAAAAAAAAAATTCAATTCAATGATACTTTATTCTCACATGTACCTAGGTACAGAGAAATGGTTTGTTTTGCGTACAACCCGGTAACATTATACAGCACATCTCACCTAGGCTGCACACAAAGAGCCGCCACGTTTCTGACGCCAATGAAGGCTCAGAGGTCCGTAGTACAACACTACTGGATGTCTTCAAGGGAGAGTTAGATAGAGCTGGGAGGGCTAATGGAATCGAGGGATGTGGGGGAGAAAGCAGGAACTGGGTACTGATTGGGGATAATCAGCCTTGATCTTATTGAGTGGTGGTGCTGGCTCAAAGGGCCGAATGGCCTACTCCTGCACTTATTGTCTATGATTCTATGCCTCGCAGCGGCGAACCAGGTCTGCTGCCGCGCATGACCGCAGGCGTGTGTGTGTGTCCCCCCCCCCACGCCGGGTCCCTCTTTGTTCACCGTGCCGCCTCCCTTCATATGGGGGGGGGGGGGGGGGGAGAATGATTGGAGAATTCAATGTTCATTGAGAACACATGTGTCGGAAGGAACTGCAGTTGCTGGTTTAAACCGGAGATAGGCTGGTGAATGGACTGGGCTACACCAGCAATTCTCTGCTATTTCTGTAGACACAAAATGCTGGAGTAACTCAGCGGGACAGGCAGCATCTCTGGAGGGAAGGAATGGGTGATGTTTCGGGGAAGAAGGGTCTCGACCCGAAATGTCACCCATTCCTTCTCTCCAGTGATGCTGCCTGTCCCTCTGAGTTACTCCAGCATTTTGTGTCTATTGTCAATTCTACATAACATTCTTGCATTATTTTTGAACTAAATATAACAAAGTAATCTTCAAATGGATTTGTGACATAATTCTGTAAAAAAAATTAAAATAAAAAAGAGTTTTGGAAAGTAAAAGAGTACAATTATAGATATAACTCAATGTAATTCAATATTGTACATTAATAGACAATAGGTGCGGGAGTAGGCCATTCAGCCCTTCGAGCCAGCACCGCCATTCAATGTGATCATGGCCGATCATCCCCAATCAGTACCCCGTTCCTGCCTTCTCCCCATATCCCCTGATTCTACTATCTTTAGTAGCCCTATATTAAGAATACAGGCTGGAATTGTCACATCAGGCCTGATCCAACCGGTTTGATTGCTTTCTATAACACACCTGTAAAAATGTGTTGGTGTACCTAGCGACAGAACAGTTCTGTTGACACTTCTAAGGAAGTACAGGCACCTGCAAGCCTTCTTGCTATCGATAATAAAAAGGTACTACAGATGCTGGTTTACACCTTAAAATAGACAGACACCAAGTGTTGGAGTAACTCAGCGGGTCAGGCAGAATATCTGGAGAACGTGGATAGGTGACGTTTCGGGTCAGGACCCTTCTTCAGACCAGAAGCATCACCTATCCATAAACTAAACAAAAACCTAATTGAAGGCTTTGGTCCAATCTCTGAAGGTCGGATATAGCTCTAGCGATTTATTTCCTGATCTCTTTGGCTGTTGCCCTGAATGATGGTCTGAATTTAGACTGAGATTCGAAGCTTAGTCTTAAAAGAAGGGTCTTGATCCGAAACGTCGCCCATTTCTTCTCTCCAGTGATACTGCCTGACCCGCTGAGTTACTCCAGCACTTTGTGTCAACCTTCAAAGCTTACTCTATCTGTACGGGGAAATAGGGAGTGCGGTAACATTTTGCCATTGATGTTTTCCCCCCAAGGATGGCGAGATGAGGTATGATGTGTGTTATCATTTTTAAAAAGGAATAATGTTAGCATTGTGCAAGTTAGTCGAGATTTCATCGTTACCTTTTTTTTTGCACGTCTTTCGTTCATTTATTCCGTATCTCTCCACATCACCGTCCATATCTCTCGTTTCCCTTCCCCCCCCCCCCCCCCCCCGTGACTCTCAGTCTGAAGAAGGGTCTCGACCCGAAACGTCACCCATTCCTTTTCTCCAGAGATGCTGCCTGACCCGCTGAGTTACTCCAGCATTTGGTGTCCATCTGAGATTTCCTGCGGTATGAGTTGCCAGATTTTAAGGAGGTGAGATCTGCTGATCCTCGTGGCCACTGAAGAGGGTTCGACCGTAGGTGGTCTGACCATCAGGTGACGCCGCATGACAACACTAAGTGTGAGGTTGCTGCCTTCAGTGTTGTTTTCTCTGGAGTGTCGGGAGACCTGATAGCAGTATATAAAATTGTGGGAGTCTGAGATAGTTCTGTTTATTGTCACGTGTATCAAGGTACAGTGAAAAGCTTTTGTTGCGTGCTAACCAGTCAGCGGAAAGACAATACATGATTACAATCGAGCCGTCCACAGATACACGTGAAAGGGAATAACGTTTAATGCAAGGTAAAGTCCAAACAAACTTGGGGTGGACAGACATAATTGAATGGCGGAGCAGACTTGATGGACTGGATTAAGAATAAGGTGTAAGCCATTTAGAACGGACACGAGGAAACACTTCTTCACACAGAGAGCGGTGAGTCTGTAGAATTCTCTGCCTCTGGTGGAGGCCGGTTCTCTGGATACTTTCAAGAGAGATACTTACACACTATGTACAACCAATATGCAACAAGTGGTATACCACTTCTATACAAACTAATATCGGAGTTAGGCTACCCAGAGAGGTTAATCGCTGCCACAAGACCCCAATGCTGACTGCGATGCGGAGTCAGGGGATATGGGGAGAAGGCAGGAACGGGGTACTGATTAGGGATGATCAGCCATGATCACATTGAATGGCGGTGCTGGCTCGAAGGGCTGAATGGCCTACTCCTGCACCTATTGTCTATTGTCTATATTAGACATTACCGGCTTTGCCTTGCGCTAAACGTTATTCCCTTATCATGTATCTGTACACAGTAAACGGTTCGATTGTAATCATGTATTGTCTTTCTGCTGACTGGTTAGCGCGTAACACATCTTTTCACTGTACCTCGGTACAGGTGACAATAAACTGAACTGAACCAAATGGCTGAATTCTGCTCCTGTAACCTGTGAGCTCACCGGCAGGTAACTTAACGTCAAAGTGCAGAGCAAAGCGAGCTCGGCTGCTGTTCATGGACTGCGTTGCTGTTCCCTCTCTCTGTCCCCCGAGCCCAGCCCATTCACTCCATCTCAAGTCGGGCAACTCACAGCCACGAGGCTCATACCTTCCTTGAATTGAATTGAATCCAAGTCGCAGTGAAATTCTCAGCTTGCTTATCTTGCCACGGTATGCATATAGTCGCCCATAAAGGGCGCTTACAATGTTACAAATTCCCCCCCCTCCCTCACGGCGGTCCCCCCTCACTAGGTCCTCCTTCTTTCCTTCCCTCACCAGGGATGGATGCTGGAGACCCGGGTTCGATCCTGACTACAGGTGCTGTCTGTACGGAGTTTGTATGTTCTCCCCGTGATCTCCGTGGGTTTTCTATTAGATCGACGGTTTCCTCCCTCATTCCAAAGACGTGCTTGTTTGTAGGTTAATTAGCTGGGTAAAAAATGTCCCTAGTGGGTGTGAAATGGTGTTAATGTGCGCGGATCGCTGGTCGGCGCGGACCCGGTGGGCCGAAGGGCCTGTTTCCGCGCTGTATCTCTAAACTGAAAATTAGGCCGTTCGGCCCATCAAGTCTACTCTGCCATTCAATCATGGCTGATCTATCTCTCCCGCCTAACCCCCGTCTCCTGCCGTCTCCAGCATAACCCCTGACGCCCGTACGATTCAAGAATCTATCGACCTCTGCCCTAAAAATATCCACTGACTTGGCCTCCGCAGCCTTCTGTGGCGAAGAATTCCACAGATTCACCGGCCTCTGACTGAAGGAATTCCTTCTCATCCCCTTCCTAATGCTGAGGCTACGGCCTCTAGTTCTTGACTCTCCCACGAATGGAAACATTAACCAGAATGTCGGTTAATTTTAGCAGACAACAAGCTGGGTTTGATCTGCAAAGGCACCAGGAAGTACAGCTCTGCAAAAAGAGGCAAATGGTCTCACCACAAGATGTGAAACGCTGAGTGCCCACAGCGTCAGGGTTTGCAAATCAGCAACAGTCTCTGACACAGCCAAGTTTCTGCTGAGTAGAAATTGGTGCCTATATATATAATTCTGTCAGCTGCCTGCAAATCCTGCATCCCCTGCACTTGAAAACATAATTACCAGCCTTCCACCCCTGACTGATCAAAACAATGGAAGTTAAAGCAGGACAGACACAAAAGCTTGATAAGAAAGAGGGAGCTAGATAGGGCTCTTAGAGATAGCGGAGTCAGGGGTTATGGAGAGAAGGCAGGAACGGGGTACTGATTGTGGATGATCAGCCATGGTCACATTGAATCGCATTGGCTCGAAGGGCCGAATGGCCTCCTGCACCTATTTCCTATGAATGGCGGTGCTGGCTCGAATGTCCGAATGGCCTACTCCTGCACCTATTGTCTACTGTCTAAAATGCTGGAGTAGCTCAGCGGGTCAGGCAGCATCTCTGGAGAGAAGGAATGGGCGACATTTCCGGTCGAGACCTTTCTTCAGACTGATGTCAGGGGAGTGGGCGGTACAGAGATAAGATGTAGTCGGAGACAGTAAGACTGGTCGGGAGAACTGGGAAAGGCGGAGGGGATGGAGAGAGAGGGAAAGCGAGG
The DNA here is from genome assembly GCA_963514005.1 of Raja brachyura. The sequence continues at coordinate 14,739 of CAUPSL010001477.1, forward strand.
GTTACTTGAAGTTAGAGAAGTCAATGTTCATACCGCTGGGGTGTGAGCTGCCCAAGTGAAATGTGAGGTGCTGTTCCTCCAATTTGCACTGGGCCTCACTCTGTCAATGGAGGAGGCCCAGGACAGAAAGGTCAGTGTGGGAATGGGCAGGGCTGCCAACTCTCACGCATTGAGCGTGAGACTCAAGCATTTGACAAAATTCTCATGCTGATGACAGAAGTTCTCATGCTCAAAAAAATACTTTAAAAATATATATAAATAAAGTCAGACTCCTCCACACTCACCAATGAGAATAGTTTTCTGTCGACGGGTTCCCCATAAAGAACGAGCAATTGGCTCACTATTGTGTTGTATAAATGTGACATTGCGTCAGCAAGTGACCACAGCAGATCTGCAGCCATCTGTCAAATCCTATCACTATTTCTGCCAGACGAGATCAGTTGACCAAACCGGCAGTGGTTTCTCTTTTTTTTTTTTGGAGCCACTTAATGAGTTTCAACTGATCTTAAAAATCTAGATGCTCTTGACTGGTGACTGAACCCTGAAAATATTCGTCTGAAGAAGGGTCCCAACCCAAAACGTCCGCACATTCCTTCTCTCCAGAGATGCTGCCTGTCCCGTTAAGTTACACAGAGACTTGTGAGCTCTTAAAGATAGCGGCGTCAAGGGATATGGAGAGAAGGCAGGAACGAGGTACTGATTGTGGATGATCAGCCATGATCACATTGAATGGCGGTGCTGGCTCGAAGGGCCGAATGGCCTACTCCTGCACCTATTGTCTATGGTCCAGCTTGTCTATTGTCTACCTATCAATTTTAGTTTAGGTTAGATTGGAGATACAGCGTGTGTGTGTAGGCTCTTCGGGCCACCGAGTCCATGCTGACCAGCGATCCCTGCACATTAACACTATCCTACACACACTAGGCACAATTTGCATTTATACCAAGCCAGTTAACCTACAAACTTGTAAGCCATTGGGGTGAAATGCTGCCTCTTTCCCTTGAGATACTGCCTGATCCGCTGAGTTACTCCAGCACTTTGTGTCTATCTTTGGTGTAAACCAGCACCTGCAGTTCATTTTCAATACATACAGTTTGTGCTGTTTATACCTCAATATTATTCAAATATCTATTTGACTACATTGTGACCAAAGTCACCGTTTGAATGCTTTAAACTGAGAATCTCCGCAGTATTGAAACCTCGTATCTGTGTCCACCCATTACCTGCCATGCTGTCCTGCCCCCCCCCTCCCCCGCCACCACACACTATCAGTCTGAAGAAGGGTCCCGACCCAAATTGTCACCTATCCATGTTCTCCAGGGATGCTGCCTGATCCACCGAGTTGCTCCAGCACTTTTGTCTTTTTTCCCCATAAACCAGCACATGCAGTTCCTTGTTTCTACATTCTGACGTGACGTAATCCCTATCAAGTTAAACGCGGGCCCAAAGAAAAGGAATCTGATGAAGGTTCCCAACCCGAAAAGTTGCCCATCTATTCCCCTACACGGATGCTGCCAGACCCTCTGAGTTCCTCCAGCACCTTGTGTTTTACTCAAGGTTCCAGCATCTGCAGTTCCTAGTGTCTCCAGAAAATACTTACTTTAGCTTTGAGCCATAGAGTGATACAACGTGGGAGCAGGCCATTCGGCCCAACTTGCCCACACTGGCCAACATGTTCCAGCCACACTACTCCAACCAGCCAGCATTTGGCTCGTATCCCTCCAAACCTGTCGGATCCATGTACCTGTCTAACGGTTTTTTAAATGTTGGGATAGTCCCTGCCTCAACTGCCTCCTCTGTATGGAAACAGCTTGTTCCATACACCCAACACACTTTTTTTGAAAAAGTTACCCCTCAGATTCCTGTTAAATCTTTTCCCCTTCACCGTAATCCTATATTCTCTGGTCCTCGATTTACATGCTCTGGGCATCCACTCGATCTATTTGTCTCATGATTTTATGCACCTCTATAAGATCACCCCCTCATCCTCCTGCGCTCCAAGGAATAGAGTCCCAGCCTACTCAACCTCTCCCTACAGCTCACACCCTCTTGCCCTGGCAACATCCTCGTAAATCTTCTCTGCACCCTTTCCAGCTTGACAACATCTTTCTTGTAACACGGTGCCCAGAACTGAAAACAATGAAGAAGAGTCTCGACCTGAAATGTTGCCTATTTTCTTCGCTCCATAGATGCTGCCTCACCCGCTGAGTTTCTCCAGCATTTTTGTCTAGGTTTGTCAACATGGATTTGTGCCTGGAAGGTCATGTTTGACAAACCTTCTTGAATTTTTTGAAGAGGTTACTAGGGAAATTGATGAGGGTAAAGCAGTGGATGTTGTCTATATGGATTTCAGTAAGGCCTTTGACAAGGTTCCCCATGGAAGGTTGGTTAAGAAGGTTCAATCTTTGGGTGTTAATGGCGGAGTAGCAAGATGGATTCAACAGTGGCTAAATGGGAGATGTCAGAGAGTAATGGTGGATGGCTGTTTGTCAGGGTGGAAGCCGGTGACCAGTGGGGTGCCTCAGGGATCTGTGTTGGGTCCACTGTTGTTTGTCATGTACATCAATGATCTGGATGATGGGGTGGAAAATTGGATAAGTAAGTATGCAGATGATACTAAGATAGGTGGTATTGTGGATAATGAAGTAGATTTTCAAAGCCTACAGAGAGATTTGGGCCATTTGGAAAAGTGGGCTGAAAGATGGCAGATGGAGTTTAATGTTGATAAGTGTGAAGTGCTACATCTTGGCTGGACAAATCAAAATAGGACGTACATGGCAGGCACGTGTCGTGAGTAATTACTCAGGGTAGGCAGTCAGCCGGCTTTCAAAAAAATCTTAAAACCGCGCATGCGCAGATTGTTCTCTTCGTAAACAATAAAAAATAAGTGACAATTCAATTTTCCCAAGGGTTCTAAATCTCCTTTATTTTTTAATTACTGAATGGGTGGGGGACGGAGGATGAAGGCAGGTGGAGAGATGGTGGGAAAAACGGGAGCACATCGGGACGTTGAATCAGTTGTCATCTTATGGAATGACAATACTAATTCAAGGGTCCAATTGGAGGGGGAGTTCCTTTCACAGCGTGTGGGGAGCCTGCGGCAGGGGTTAAATATGCGAGAAGGGAGAAGTTTTGAGAAGGAGGGGGACAGAGATCATATCAAACTCACTCACCGCTGCCGCAGCGCTCCGGGCAAGGACAGCAGAACTGGCCGCCACTGAGACTGAAGAAGGGTCTCGACCCGAAACGTCACCTATCTCCTTCGCTCCTTAGATGCTGCTGCACCCGCTGAGTTTCTCCAGCTTTTTGTGTAACCTTCTATGGTTCTTGTAAACTCCTGTGAACAGTTTATTCGGGGCTGAGTGGGACTTATTGTAAGTTAGAATAAGGGCAGCAGAGTTTTGAATGACTTAAAGTTTAAGTAGGTGTGAAGCTGGTTTGGAACAGTCCGCTTTAGAGTTGATACAGGCACGGGAATGGTCTGCAAGAGCACATAATGTTGGGCTGAGGCTGTCAGGTGATGTTATTTTGGTGAAAAAAGGCATTTGGTGTGCTGTCGTGGATTCATGGTCAGTTACTTAACCTGACAGTGGGAGCTGAGTTGTCAGATTTTATGGATAATTGACAGGAAGGATGGCATCATTGGCAAGGAAACTGAGGTTGCGGTAAGGACCAAGGGCAAAAGCTTTTTATGTGTGTTTGATTTGTGCATTTTTACAATAACACACTTGTTCCGTTAATACCAAAGCATGATTTACGCGCTCATATTTTTGGAATTGCGTGATCATCTTTACTGCTGACAGCATAGTCGTGTATGTCTGAAGAAGGGTCTCGACCCGAAACGTCGCCTATCTCCTTCGCTCCTTAGATGCTGCTGCACCCGCTGAGTTTCTCCAGCTTTTTGTGTAACCCCCTATGTTTAATCTATGTGTGTTTGGATTTTATGCTGCTTTTCTAGCACATAACAGGTGCCTGTATGAAGGAACTATCACCCGCTGAGTTTCTCCAGCTTTTTGTGTAACCCCCATCTCTCACCTGCCGTTCGCCGGCTTCGCTCATGTCAACCGCGCCCCGCAAATCCTTAAATTCCCACAGCCAAGTAACCTAAACTGAACCCGTGAACGCGCTGTCGGAATTTAAAGATTTGCGGGAAGCCGGCCGGCGAGCGGCAGGTGAGAGATGTTCAGACGGAGAGCACTGCCAGAGGTGAGTGGGGACCAGCAGAAGGGGCTGAAGTGGCAGGGTCCCGGCGGCCACTCGCAGTCACCCGAGCTGCTTCCTTCCGCGGAAGTGGCGGCCAGTTCTGCTGTCCGTGCCCGGAGTGCTGCGGCTACCACCCGAGCTGATCCACTCCCCGGCCACAATAAAACCATATGGCAATACAGCACGGGAACAGGCCATCTCGGCCCTTTTAGTCTGTGCCGAACACTTACTCTCACCTAGTCCCATCTCACCTGCACTCAGACCGGAGCGTGGCAAGTGGGTTACTGACCCCAATCCCCTCCTTCACAACGCCAGACTGCCCAATCACTGTGAACGGAGCTCTCCCCCCACCCCGGGAAATACAGTATTTAAAAACATAAAGCACAAAGAAATGCACTTACCACATTATTGGTACATTAAGTCCATTATTCATTCTTTGTTTGCTAAGATACTATTAAAATAATGGCAATCCATATTTGAACATCCCGCCAAGAAACTCGCGATGCGCATGCGCAGAAAGATGATGCACATGCGCAGTGCTGCAAAGGCAGAATTTCTGCTGCCTTCAGCTCCCATTGAATCTGACGGCTCAGGCAGCGCTGACGGCACGGGGGCTGCATAGAGCTTCCCGTGTTACAAGCGCTGCGGGTGAAAGGCACGGAGAGTTATGCCTACCTAAGAGATCGATCTCTTAGACAGGCATAATTCTCCCATGCCTTTACTATTTATATTTAAAAATTGCCATTTCATAATTTTAGTCAGGGTAGGCAGTGCCTACCTTGCCTACCCTGACGGCACGTGCCTGGTACATGGTAAATGGTAGGGAATTGAGGAATGCTGTGGAACAGATGGATCTAGGAATAACTGTGCATAGTTCGCTGAAGGTGGAATCGCATGTAGATAGGGTGGTAAAGAAAGCTTTTGGTGTGCTGGCCTTTATAAATCAGAGCATTGAATATAGGAGTAGGGAAGTAATGTTAAAATTGTACAAAGCATTGGTGAGACCAATTCTGGAGTATGGTGTACAATTTTGGTCGCCTAATTATAGGAAGGATGTCAACAAATTAGAGAGAGTACAGAGGAGATTTACTAGAATGATGCCTGGGTTCCAGCAACTAAGTTACAGAGAAAGGTTGAACAAGTTAGGTCTTTATTCTTTGGAGCGCAGAAGGTTAAGGGGGGACTTGATTGAGGTCTTTAAAATGATGAAAGGGATAGACAGAGTTGACGTGGATAAGCTTTTCCCATTGAGGGTAGGGAAGATTCAAACAAGAGGGCATGACATGAGAATTAAGGGACAGAAGTTTAGGGGTAACATGAACTTATTTACTCAGAGAGTGGTAACTGTGTGGAATGAGCTTCCAGCAGAAGTGATGGAGGCAGGATCGATTTTTAACATTTAAAAGTAAAGTGGATAGGTATATGGACGGGAAGGGAATGGAGGGGTATGGTCTGAGTGCAGGTAGATGGGACTAGGGGAAAATAAATGGTTGGCACGGACTGGAAGGGCCGAGAGGGCCTGTTTCCGTGCTGTAATTGTTATATGGTTATATGGTTAAAACACCATTGATCAAGCATGTGAACCAACAAAATACCAGATCAAAGGGAGGCTACATATTTTTGGCTGAAGAAGGGTCTCTAACTGAAACGTCACCTATTCCTTTGCTCCATAGATGCTGCCTCACCCGCTGAGTTTCTCCAGCACATTTGTCTACCCTCCTACTCATTGTTGTTGTAGACTCTTTGTAAGCCCATTGCCTCCGGCTACAACATGTGCTTCAATAATTCCACAATTAGCCAGCGTCTAGTTATTTGTCAAGAGGGAACTGAGACGAGGTTAAATGAATCTAATCCCGCAGCTGCCCACCACACCCTTGCTGGGCTGGCTGTGGAAACATAGCTAAAGCTTGTCTCTCGTGTTCTCTATATCGCCATGCCGCGCAGAAACAGGCCCTTCGGCCCATCTCGCCAATGCCGACCAAGGTGTCCCATCTAAACTAGTTTCACCTTCTCGCGTTTGGCCCATAGCCCTCTAGAGGGCGGTCACGGTGGCGCAGCGGTAGAGATGCTGCCTTTCAGCGAATGCAGCGCCGGAGACCCGGGTTCGATCCCGACCGCGGGCGCTGTCTGTACGGAGTATGTACGTTCTCCCCGTGACCTGCGTGGGTTTTCTCCAAGATCTTCGGTTTCCTCCCACACTCCAAAGACGTGCAGGTTTGTAGGTTAATTGGCTTGGTATACTTGTAAATTGTCCCTAGTGTGTGTAGGATAGTGTTAGTGTGCGGGGATCATTGGTCGGTGCGGACCCGGTGGGCAGAAGGGCCTGTTTTTGTGCTGTATCTCTACACTAAACTAAACCTTTTCTATCCATTTACCTGTCCAATTATCTTTAAATATTGTTATCCAGTAACAGTATCCAGCTATCACAGGTATCTGAAGAAGGGTCTCGACCCGAAACGTCGCCTATCTCCTTCGCTCCTTAGATGCCGCTGCACCCGCTGAGTTTCTCCAGCTTTTTGTGTAACCCTATCACAGGTATATGCCGATTCAAGGAACTGCAGATGCTGACTTACTCCAGCACTTTGTGTCTTTTTGTTTTGTAACTCAGTGGGTCGGGCAGCATCTCTTTAGGACATGTGCTTCCGCAACGTTCCAATCCATCGCGTTCCACAAAAACCCACTTGCAGGTTGATTTAAATGGCCATTAATTTATGGGAATTAAACATTAAATTCCTTCCATTTGGCCTATAAATTCATGACAATGAGATTTAAAAGTCATGTTATATTGTGAATTCTTGTGTGAATGTTATTTGGACACTTAGGCTTTTAAAAAATGTTAACCTTTTCTTAAGAAGTGGATAGATGTTTAGATCTAGTAATTGAATTTTGTAATTAGCTACAATTAGGTAACTAATTATATGCTTTAATTTCAGGTCATCCAAGTAAGATTGTTTCATATTTGTTTCAGAATGCTTCAATCTATAATAACTGAAAATTTCATTCAGTTCTCTTAATTTTTGAGAAAGTTATGGGCTTTTGACTGTCCTCGATCACAACTTTTGTGTTAAGTCAATGGAAAGGCAATGGGGAACAAGATGCTAATTTCTGAGTATGAAAATGGCCATAACTTTTTTAATACTGAAGATATGAAAGTGAATTAGGTGTCAAATTAAACTTATTTTTATGCTTTATCCAATGGGATAAATTGCAGACTTGATTTTTTAAATCTCAAAATTTTGTAACATTGCTACATATTGACCATCTGATTTTACAGCTGAGGGCTGCAATATGTTTATTGCATCTAGAAATGTTAAGGTGCTCAAAGAATGAGCAATAATTATTGTCAACTTCTATATTATTCTATCCTGGACTAGACTGCTCTTGTTTCTTCTACTTTAATGTTGGGGTTTGGGGTGGTACGGTGGTGCAGCGGGTAGAGCTGCTGCCTCACAGCGCAGGAAACCCGGGTTCAATCCTGATGCTGTCTGTGTGGAGTTTGCCCGTTCCCCCTGTGACCGCGCGTGAGTTTCCTCTGGGTGCCCCAGTTTCCTCCCGCAGCCCAAAGACGTGTGAGTTTGTAGGTCAATTGCCCTTCTGTAAAATCACCCCTAATGTGCAGGGAGCGGATGAGAAGGTGGCGTAACATAAACAGGTGATCGATGGTCGGCGTGGACCCAGTGGGCTGAACCCTCGCTTGGGTCTTCATGCTGTATCTGTAAACTAAACTAACTAACTGCTTGCTGTAGTTTACACTAGGAAGATAATAATTAAAACTAATGCTCCTTCTGAAATGTTACAAATGTATTATTTAATTGATCTCACTGGAATTTAGAAGGATGAGAGGGAACCTTATAGAAACATATAAAATTATTAAGGGATTGGACACGTCAGCCCACTAAGTCCATGCCGCCCCCAACAATCACCCCCTCCACTAGTTCTAACCAGCATTCGTCGGACAGTTTACAGAAGCCAATTGACCTACAAACCAGCGATCACCCCGTACACTACTAACACTGTCCTTCACACACTAGGGACAACTTACAATGTTATCAAAGAAAATTAACCTACAAACCTGTACGTCTTTGGAGTGTGGGAAGAAACCGGAGCACCCGGAGAAAACCCACGCAGGTCACAGGGAGAACGTACAAACTCCGTACGGACAGCACCCGCAGTCAGGATCAAAGGCAAATCCCTGGAGCTGTGAGGCAGCAACTCTACCCTGCGCTGCTGTGCTGGCCTGTCACTGTTAAATTTAATTTGTATTTATAATTCCTGGGATGGGGTGACTGATGTACGGTGAAAGAATGGGTTGACTGGGCATCAAATTAGATGCAGGAAAAATGTTCCTGATGTTTGAAACATAGAAAACATAGAAAATGGGTGCAGGAGGAGGCCATTCGGCCCTTCGAGCCTGCACTGCCATTCAATATGATCATGGCTGATCATCCAACTCAGTATCCTGTACCTGCCTTCTCTCCATACCCCCTGATCCCTTTAGCCACAAGGACCACATCTAACTCCCTCTTAAATATAGCCAATGAACTGGCCTCAACTGCCTTCTGTGGCAGAGAATTCCACAGATTCACCACTCTCTGTGTGAATTTTTTTTCTAAAAGACTTCCCCCTATGTTTTCTATGTTTTCAAGAGAGAGTTAGATTTGACCCTTGGGATTAACGGAATCAGGGGCTATGGGGAAAAAGCAGGAACTGGGTACTGATTTTGGATGATCAGCCATGATCATATTGAATGGCAGTGCTAGCTCGAAAGGCAGAATGGCCTACTCCTGCACTTATTTTCTATGTTAATTTAATTCACTAACATTTGCACGTGGTACTTGTTTCCGGTTTATCTCCCATGTGGCTCACAATTTTAAAACTTGTACTGTTTTTGCACTCTAGTGATAATAGATGAATTCATGGCAGCATCTATGGAGCGAAGGAATAGGCGACGTTTCGGGTCGAGACGACCCGAAACGTCGCTTATTCCTTCGCTCCATAAATGCTGCCTCGCCCACTCAGTTTCTCCAGGATTTTTGTCTACCTTAGATTTTTCCAGCATCTGCAGTCCCTTTCACCAATTCACAGAAGCCAATTGCCCAACAAATCTTTCTGTAGAGAAGTGCATAATTATTTCTGCCCATCACCATTCACAATAATGCCATTCACCTTTTGGGGTAGATGTTATTTCGCTGAATAAAGAGTATGATATCTGATCTATTTTATGACTTGTGTCATGTTTTTTTTTGTTTCAAACTAGGCTGCGGAGAACCGGAGCCATAACCTTGGTGGTCACGTCGGTTTTGACAGCCTTCCTGATCAACTAGTCAGCAAATCTGTATCTCAAGGATTCGGTTTCAACATACTTTGTGTGGGTAGGTACCTTCCAACCATTAAATCTCTCATCTTGCGTTTAAAAGATGACTCTCTCTGTCTCTCTCTCTGTCTCTCTCTCTGTCTCTCTCTCTGTCTCTCTCTCTGTCTCTCTCTCTGTCTCTCTCTCTGTCTCTCTCTCTGTCTCTCTCTCTGTCTCTCTCTCTGTCTCTCTCTCTGTCTCTCTCTCTGTCATCCAAACTTTTCACCAAGTTAAAATGACTTGATATTTTTTACACTGCTGTTGATTTAATGGTTCAATATCCGCTGAATGCTTGTCCTAGATTGACTTCGGTTCATTAATGTCAGCAATATTTCGGCAGTAATCACTTCAAAGACAATTTAAACGTGGCCCCTGTTACTCAGTACACACTATTGAGGGCAGCATGGTGGCGCAGCGGTAGAGTTGGCGCCTCACAGCGCCAGAGTCCCATGTTCAATCCTGACTACCGGTGCTGTCTGCATGGAACTTGTACGTTCTCCCCGTGACCGTGTGGGTTTTTTTCCGGGTGCTCCGGTTTCCTCCCACACTCCAAAGACATGCAGCTTTGTAGGTTAATTGGCTTTGGTAAAATTGTAAATTGTCCCTAGTGTGTGTAGGATAGTGTTGGCATACCGGCTGATTGACACGGACTCTGTGGGCCAAAGGGCCTGTATCTCAAGTGTAATGACCTGTAATGAAAGTGCAGCTGAAAATAACTAATCACTTTGAAGAATTTAATAGAGCACTGTCACTTAATTGCACAAGATCGAAGGGATGACGTGTTACAGAACGATGGGTGAGATAGTGTTGCCAACTGTCCCGTATTAGCCGGGACATCCCGTATATTGGGCTAAATTGGTTTGTCCCGTACAGTACTGCCCTTGTCCCGTATTTGACCGCTACTACTCGGGCCGAGGGGACTGTCGGGCCGGAGCACTGCATCCCGCTCCGCCTCACCCATCCCGATGTGGTGCAGCCCATGGAGTGCAGCAGCAGCGCCTCGCCCGTGGCCCCGTCGGTCAGTCGGCAGCACCGGCCAGCTGTCCGACCTTCAGACCTTCGCTTACCGCTGACACCATCACCACCCCTCCTTCTCGTGGCCGATCATCGGTTCATGAGTTGGACGGGGCGCCGGAATTTGCGCGAGGCCCGGGCCAAAACCCCTCAGCTGGCCCGCCGGCTGGGCTTTGTGTGCAGTCCAGCACCCGGGCCAACTCATCATTCACCCAGCCACGGCCCAGTCGGTCAACGAATTGCCGTCGGGAATTAGTCCCGTATTTTGTCCTTTTGTCCCTTATTTGGGAGTGAGAAAGTTGGCGAGCCTTGTTAGAGGTGAAATTATAACCTGACATTCACCAACAACAGCAGAAAGATAATTATTTAATGAAAGTCAATTAAACAACGTGTTTGAGGTACCGCCCCCGTTACTTTGCCTCCCACACAGTTACATGAGTGTAGGTGGTCGATGTAATTGCAAATTGCCCTGACAGTTTTGATTACGCAGTAAGAATTAAACGCTTCATTTTTATTTGATGCAGTGTTGAATATTTAGATTAATGTTCTGACTTTCACAGTTAATATAATCTGATTATATAATCTGATTATGCTACAAAATCTGGGCAAAGCAGACGGCTAAAACAATTTCATTAAAAACGATTTGAACTGCAGGCTTGCTCATGTCTCGTGCAGGCCTGATGTGAAAAAGACCATCCCATTGAGCTTGGGCAAAAAAGCAAAGAAGATTTGCGAGGCTGTTGCCAGGACTCGAGGGCCTGAGCTACTGGGAGAGGTTGGACAGCCTAGGACTTTGTTCCTTGGAGTGCAGGATAGTGCGGTGTGATCGTAAGATGATAAGTGATAGGAGGAGAATTAAGCCATTCGGCCCATCATCTACTCCGCCATTCAATCATGGCGATTCCATCTCTCCCTCCTAACCCCATTCTCCCGCCTTCTCCCCATAACCTGTGACACCTGCACTAATTATGAATCTATTTTTCTCTGCCTTGAATATATCCACTGACTTTACTTCCACAAACTTCTGTGGCAAAGTATTATCTTATAGAGGTGTATAAAATCATGAGTGTTCAAGAAGGAACCACAGATGCTGGAAAATCGAAGGTGGACAAAAGTGCTGGAGAAACTCAGCGGGTGCGGCAGCATCTATGGAGCGAAGGAAATAGGCAATCAATTTACGGTAGCCCTTGCTATGTCCTCCCCTTCCCAGCTCTCCCTCAGCCCTCTGGCTCCTCCTCTTCCTTTCTACTTCCAGCCCCCCCCCCTCCCCCCACCCAGCATTATTCTGAAGAAGGGTTTCGGCCCAAAACGTTGCCTATTTCCTTCGCTCTATAGATGCTGCCTCACCCGCTGAGTTTCTCCAGCACTTTTGTCTTCCTATAAAATCATGAGGGTCACAGCTGGGGTGAATGCACACCTGGGGTGTCTTTTATCCAGGGCAGGGCAATCGAGGACTAGAGGGCATAAGTTTGAGGTGAGAGGGGGTAGATTAGTGTGGCTCGTTCACTCATGGGCTATGGAATGAGCTGCCAGAGGAAGTAGTTGAGGCAGGTACAATATTCATTCATCATCGTTTAAAACATTAGCGACGCAGTGGTGCTGGTTTCCAACGGGAACGGTGACGGACGCTCCACACATCTCTGTCCTCCAGTTCCTGCGGACTTCTGCCGCTGGAAGTCTAGGATGTTGGTGTGTGTGTGTGCTTTATCATCATTCCTTATAATACTGTGTACGACAGTGATCGCAACTTCTACTGAAGTGTGGATGGCCGTTGGCTCGCTAGGAGCTCATCCGCCCTTTGACAGGTCTTATTTTGGTCCTGCTGGGGGTCCACTGCCCCCTCCTCACCTGGCAAACCAGGTGGGGGAGATGGTTTAGTCGCCGACTATCCGACCCTGGAGCAGGTAGCATGGGGTTACATGGTACCTGTGGCGGGGGAGGGGGGGAACTCCCCCCAACCTGACCTACGACAACAGCATTTAAAGGACATTTGGACAGATACATGGATAGGAGAGGCTAAGAGGGGTATGGGGCAATTGTGGGGAACTGGGACTACAGATGGGGCATCTTGGTCAGCATGGATGAATGGGGCATGAGGGTCTGTTTCCGTGTCGTGTTTGACTCTAAATTTATTTTGAGTGCACAGACCAGGGGTCAGCAGCCTACGGCCCCCGGGCCGAATGCGGCCCATAACCCGAAATCATCCGGCCCGCAGGCGGATTTTTCTCCCCGTGACCATCCAGCCCGCCGAACGCCCGCCCCGACGCAGCCGAGCTCTGGCCATACCCGCATCCTGCGCAAAGCCACCGGCATGGCCGCGCACCTTCTGCAGATGCTGGAAAAATCAAAGGTAGACAAGAAATTGTATGAGGATTGCATGAGGCTGCCTCACCCACTGAGTTTCCCCAGCATTTTTGTCTATCTTCGATTTTTCCAGCATTTGGCCATGCTAGAGGCAAGAAACATGTTCCCGATGTTGGGGAAGACCAGAACCAGGGGCCACAGTTTAAGAATAAGGAGAAAGCCATTTAGAATGGAGACAAGGAAACACTTTTTCTCACAGAGAGTGGCGAGTCTGTGGAATTCTCTGTCTCAGAGGGCGGTGGAGGCCGGTTCTCTGGATGCTTTCAAGTGAGAGTTAGATAGAGCTCTTAAAGATAGCGGAGTCAGGGGATATGGGGAGTAGGCAGGAACGGGGTACTGATTGTGGATGATCAGCCATGATCACATTGAATGGTGGTGCTGGCTCGAATGGCCGAATGGCCTACTCCTGCACCTATTGTCTATTCTGTGAACATGTGATTTGATGCCTGCCATCCGGGGCCGGATGGGGCGGGATCCATGTGTACACGTGATAGATGTGACCCACCATCCGCTCACAGACATGCGTCCCGGCCCCTATGCAGAACAAAGTTGCCCACCCCTGGTATAGACTCTTGCCAGTCGACCAGCTCAAATTTATCTGGACTTTTCCAATTTTGAGCGCTGGCTGTTGGATAATGATTCATGTAATGGATCCCTGCTGACTGTTCATTGTCAAACCTGGCGAACTTGGTATTATTGCAAATACGATAGACACAGAATGCTGGAGTAACTCAGCGGATCAGGCAGCATCTCTGGAGAGAGGGAGCGGATGACGTTTCGGGTCGGGACCCTTCATCACTGAGAGTCGGGAGAGAGGGGAACTAGAGGTTTGAAACGTTACAAAGAAAAGGTGTGAGAAGGACAAATCAAAGCCGCCACCGATGATCAAGGAAAGGTGGAGCCCACAATGGTCCATTGTTGGCTGTGGAAAAATTGATAATGAGGGGATACGAGGGGGAACTAAGCCAGATGACAGTGAAAACTAACAAGGTGATGCGGGTGGGGGAGGTCAGAGAGAGGGGATGCAAGGGCTACTTGAAACTGGAGAAATCAATGTCCATACCGCTGGGGTGTAAGCTGCCCTAGACTGAGCGAAGGTGTTCAGTGTTATTTTAACTGAGGTTAGAAGTTTAACTGAAAAGTGGAAGGGAATTCTTTGCCATAGACGGCTGTGGAGGCCAAGTAAGTGGATATCTTTAAGAGATAGATAGATCTTTGATTAGTACGGGTGTCTGAGGTTATGGGGAGAAGGCAGGAGAATGGGGTTAGGAGGGAGACATAGATCCCTCCATAGGTTGAAGGGCGGAGAAGACGTGATGGGCTGAAAGGCCTAATTCTACTCCTGTCACTTATGACCTCATTGGAGGCAAAGTTTCTGATGAAGGTCATGCCCTTTGATAAATTTATCCATTTCAATTAAACTCTTTTATCCAGGCCAAAAATAGTCACTTGATACCCAAGCATAAAAGACCGATTTAAAGAATTAAAATGAATCGCGGTAAACATACAGAGCTGCTCATTGATATAAAATCGTGACAACAAAGTGAGTCGTTGTGGTTCAGTGGCCAGAGTATCAATGTGCCTCATCACTGGCTGATGAGATGTGATGCTTGTTTGTCCTGTCCTTGTCTCTCTGTCAGACTGCGAGTGTGTGTTGGAGCCGGGCCAGGTAAGACGAGATCGCTGGTGCAGTCACAAAGCCATGGACACAATAAAAGGCTCGTCGACCCAGCATAGAAAATGGCCACTGACATTTCAGAAGTGGCCCGACCCAAAACAGCACCTTTCTGTTTCGTCCAGAGATGCTGCCTGACCCGCTGAGTTACTCCAGCACTCTGTGAAACGTCACCTATCCATGTTCTCCACAGATGCTGCCTGACCCGCTGAGTTACTCCAGCACTCTGTGAAACGTCACCTATCCGTGTCCTCCACAGATGCTGCCTGACCCGCTGAGTTACTCCAGCACTCTGTGAAACGTCACCTATCCATGTTCTCCACAGATGCTGCCTGACCCGCTGAGTTACTCCAGCACTCTGTGAAACGTCACCTATCCATTTTCTCCACAGATGCTGCCTGACCCGCTGAGTTACTCCAGCACTCTGTGAAACGTCACCTATCCATGTCCTCCACAGATGCTGCCTGACCCGCTGAGTTACTCCAGCACTCTGTGAAACGTCACCTATCCATGTTCTCCACAGATGCTGCCTGACCCGCTGAGTTACTCCAGCACTCTGTGAAACGTCACCTATCCGTGTTCTCCACAGATGCTGCCTGACCCGCTGAGTTACTCCAGCACTCTGTGAAACGTCACCTATCCATGTTCTCCACAGATGCTGCCTGACCCGCTGAGTTACTCCAGCACTCTGTGAAACGTCACCTATCAGGGGAGTCAGGGGATATGGGGAGATGGCAGGAACGGGGTACTGATTGGGGATGATCAGCCTTGATCACATTGAATGGCAGTGCTGGCTCGAAGGGCCGAATGGCCTACTCCTGAACCTATTATCTATTCATGTTCTCCTGAGATGCTGCTTGATCCATTGAGTTACCCTAACACTATGTGTCTTTCTTAGTAAACTAGCATCTGGTGTTCCTTGTATCGATACGATCATAAGACTTAGGAGAATTAGGCCATTCAGCCCATCGTATCTGCTCCCCCATTTGATCATGGTCGGCATGGATGAGTTGGTCTCAAGGGTCTGTTTCCGTGCTGTGTGACTCTTGCTATTTTTCACCCTCAGCCCTATTCTCCTGCCTTCTCCCTGTAACCTTTGACACCCTTACTGATCA
This sequence comes from Raja brachyura, assembly GCA_963514005.1. The sequence continues at coordinate 30,463 of CAUPSL010001477.1, forward strand.
AGGACCTATCTATCTCAGCTGCCAAAATACCCATTGACCTGGCCCTCCCAGCCATCTGTGGCAATTAACTCCGCAGATTCACCACCCTCTGACTGAAGAAATTCCTCCTCGTCTCCATTCTAAGCCCACAGAAAAATAGTCTAATTTCCCCTGGTTGACACACGTCTACCCAACCACGCAGCAAATTTGCCGTCTTCTGAGCTATTGTTCCTGGGCCTCCTCCACTGTCAGAGTGCGGTCTGGTACAATGTGGAGGAACAGCACCTCGTATTTCGCTTGGGCAGCTCACACCCCTGGTGTACCAACATTTCAAGTAACCCTTGCTTTCCCCCTCTCCCCATCCCCCTCCCCCTCCCCCATCCAAATTCTCTGACCAGTCTGACCATCCCTGATCATCTTTTATCTAGTCTGAAGAAGGGTCTCGACCCGAAATGTCACCTATCTCCTTCGCTCCTTACATGCTGCTGCACCCGCTGAGTTTCTCCAGCCTTTTGCATAACCCACCTTTTATCTCTGTTTGCTCTGTTGTCACTTTCTCCCAGCTAACGATGATCTATTTTGCATATTCCTTGACCACCTTCTCTTTTGAAGTCTCGTTCTCACACCTTACCCTTCCTTATCTCTGTGTCTCCCTCTCCCCCGACTCTCAGTCTGAAGAGTGGTCTCGGCCCGAAACGTCGCCCCTCTTCCTCTCCAGACATGCTGCCTGTCCCGCTGGGTTACTCCAGTATTGTGTATCCATCGCTATAGTGTTCTAATGTCTGACTGGTTTTCCTTTCTGCCTCAGGGGAGACGGGCATAGGCAAATCGACGCTGATGAACACACTATTCAACACCATGTTTGAGAGTGACGAGGCTACGCACCATGAACCCGGTGTCCGTTTAAAGTCGCACAGCTACTGCTTGAAGGAGACCAATGTGGATCTTAAACTGACCATCATCAATACAGTGGGATTTGGTGACCAAGTTAACAAAGAGGAAAGGTATGTTCTTGAAATAAGCAGACATGGTCAACCTGGACCTTCATCTCAAGGTGAAAGTTTACAAAATCAGGAGAGGCATAGATCGGGTAGATGCACAGAGTCTCTTGACCAGAGTAAGGGAATCGGGGACTAGAGGACAAAGGTTCAAGGTGAAGGGGAAAAGATTTCATAGGAATCTGAGGGGTAACTTTTTCACACAAAGGGTGGTGGGTGTATGGAACGAGCTGCCGGAGGAGGTAGTTGAGTGAGGGACTATCCCAACATTTAACAAACAGTTAGACAGGTACATGGATAGGAGGGATTTGGTTTGGATGGATATGGACCAAGCGCAGGCAGGTAGGACTAGTGTAGCTGGGACATTGTTGGCCGGTGTGGGCAAGTTGGGCTGAAGGGCCTGTTTCCACCGAGTCCCTATACACTAGGGGGCAATTTACAAAGGGCCGATTAACCTACAAACCCGCACATGTTTGGGATGGGGGGAGGAAACCTGCGCAGTCACAGGAGAACGTGCAAACTCCACACAGACAGCACCCGGGTATACAGACTGAGGAACTCAACAGGACGGCAGTGAAACTAGTACCATGACTAGGGTGGGGGAGGGACAGAGGGAGAGGGAATGCAAGGGTTACTTGAAGTTTAAATCAATATTCATACCTATCCTAGCTTGCAATGGTCAAGTAGTGTGTTAAATAAAATTGGTTTTAAAAACTCTGAAGAAAAGATGAGGCGAGGTATTGGGGACTAGTTGTATGTTCCCCGAGCTGTCTGTTGAGCTCTGTTTCTTTCTAAACTTCACATAGTCATACAGCGCACAAGCAGGCCCTTCGGCCCAACTTGCCCATGCTGACCAAGATGCCCCATCTACACGAGTCCCACCTGCCTGCGTTTGGCTCTATATCCCTCTAAATCTTTCCTATCCATATACCTGTCCAGAAGTATTTTAAATACTGTTATGTTTAAGAAGGAACTGCAGATGCTGGAAAATCGAAGGTCGACAAAAATGCTGGAGAAACTCAGCGGGTGAGGCAGCATCTATGGAGCGAAGGAAATAGGCAACGTTTTTTTTATTCCTTTGCTCCTCACCCGCTGAGTTTCTCCAGCATTTTTGTCGACCTTAACTACTGTTATAGTACCTGCCTCAACTACCTCCTTTGGAAGCTTGTTCCATACACCCACTGACCTCTGTGTGGGGAAAAAGTTGCTCATCTGGTTCCTATTAAATCTTTCCCCTCTCCCTTAAACTTATGTCCCCTTGTCCTTAATTCCCTTATTCTGGGTAAAAGACTCCGTGCGTTTACTCCACCCCAACCTAGTCCACTCACGACTTTATACACCTCTATGTGATCACCCCTCGCACTCCAAGGAATAAAGTCCTCGCCTGCCCGACCACTCCCTATAACGCAGACCCTGAAGTACTGGCAAAAACAACGTACATCATGACGGATATTGAAGCACGTCACGGTGGCGCAGCGGTAGAGTCGCTGCCTTACAGCGAATGCAGCGCCGGAGACCCGGGTTCGTTCCCGACTGTGGGTGCTGTCTGTACGGAGTTTGTACGTTCTGCCCGTGACCTGCGTGGGTTTTCTTCCAGATCTTCGGTCTCCTCCCACACTCCAAAGACGTACAGGTTTGTAGGTTAATTAGGTTAATTGGCGTGGTAAATGTAAAAATTGTCCCTAGTGGGTGTAGGATGGTGTTAATGTGCGGGGATCGCTGGCCGGCGCAGAAACCCGGTGGGCCGAAGGGCCTGTTTCCGTGCTGTATCTCTGAACTAAACTAAACAAAGACTCGGGGAGTGAAGAAGTTATAAAAAAAAAATGTTTTAATTCTAAATTAAATTTTAGACGCCTTCTTGCCTTGACAAGAATTAATGCTTCAACAAAATCCTAATAAGCCTTATGACTATAACGTCGATAGAAGGATGGAAGATACTGTTGAGTATGTACAAACTACTGTATCGCAAAGAAGAAAAAGTAACCTGTTACAAAGTAACTGGAACTGATTATTGGACTTCTGATGGGGAAGGAGGGAGAAAGCAAGGACTACCTGAAATTGGAGAGTCCCCTACCCAGCTCTCCCACAGCCTACAGCCAAGGTAGTCCTTGCTATCTTCCTCCGTCCCCTCCCCTTCCCAGCTCTCCCACAGCCTACTCTCTCCACCTCTTCCTTTCTTCATCCCACCCACCCCCCCCCCCCCCACCTCTAAGAAGAAGGGTCTCGACCAGAAACGTCACCTATTCCTTCGCTCCATAGATGCTGCCTCACCCGCTGAGTTGCTCCAGCATTTTTGTCTACTTTGATTTTTCCAGCATCTGCAGTTCTTCCTTAAACATTGTACGTCTGATAATTCTTTAAAAAGTTATCACAATGTTGACGTTAAATAAAAAGGTTTGAATGCTGTGTGATGGACCATGGATAAATTTAGCTTTATGGCAATGTGGTGGATTCCATCTTGCACACGCACTAGTCGAGACTGCAAAATATTTTCTATATATTTCCGTGCAGATGGAATTAGAAACATAGAAAATAGGTGCAGGAGTAGGCCATTCAGCCCTCTGAGCCACCACCGCCATTCAATATGATCATGGCTGATCATCCACAATCAGTACCCCGTTCCTGCCTTCTCCCCATACCCCTTGATTCTGTTAGCCCCTAGAGCTATATGGCATATATGAAGCTTTTAGATAGACACATGAATATGCAGTGAATGAAAGGATATGGATGTTTTAAGAAGGAACTGCAGATGCTGGTATATTGAAGGTTGGAGAAACTGTTGGTGAAACTCAGCGGGTGAGGCAGCATCTATGGAGCGAAGGAAATAGGCAACGTTTCGTGCCGAATCCCTTCTTCAGAAAGGATATAGATCATGAGCCGACTGTAGAAGGGTCCTGACCCAAAATATCAACTCTCCATGTTCTCCAAAGCATCTGCCTGACCCACTGAGTTAGGCACCATAGGAATAAGGGGTAAGCCATTTAGAACGGAGATGAGGAAAAACATTTTCACACAGAGTTGTGAATCTGTAGAATTCTCTGCCTCAGAAGGCGGTGGAGGCCAATTCTCTGGTGGCTTTCAAGAGAGAGTTAGATAGAGCTCTTCAAGATAACGTAGTCAAGGGATATGGGGAGAAGGCAGGAACGGGGTACTGATTGTGGATGATCAGCCATGATCACATTGAATGGCTTTGCTGGCTGAGGCCTACTCCTGCACCTATTGTCTAACTCTCTCTGGAAAGCATCCAGTGAATTGGCCTCCACTGCCTTCTGTGGCAGTGAGTTCCACAGATGAGAGTTGTAAGAGGCTGTTCTGTTTTATTTCAGCTACAAGCCAGTGGTCGACTACATTGACACGCAGTTTGAGAGTTACCTGCAGGAGGAAATGAAGATCAGACGTTCTCTGCATGACTTCCACGACACACGAATCCATGCCTGCCTGTACTTCATTGTCCCCACTGGCCACTGCCTCAAATCACTGGATTTGGTCACGATGAAAAAACTCGACAGCAAGGTAGCGCCGTTCGACGCAAATCACCGTGCGCGCCGGAAGTCTTAGATAACAATTAAAAAATCACGCAAAAAAACTGGAGTAGCTCAGCCGGTCAGGCAGCATCACTGGTGAAAAGGAATGGGTGACGTTTCGGGTCGGGACCCTTCTTTGGGCTGAGTGTCGGGGGGGGGGGGAGGGGGGAGGTACAGACGGAACGGCACGTAGAGCAAATGAATGAAAGATGTGCACGAAAAAAACAATGATGATCAAGGAAAGGTGGAACCCACAATGGTCCATTGTTGGCTGTGGGATGGGTGATAATGAGTTGTTCAGACGGTGAAACTCGGCAGGCCGACAGTGAAACTAGAATGACGATTAGGGTGGGGGAGGGATGGTGAGAGAGGGGGTGCAAGGGATGCAAGTCAGAGAAATCAATATTCATACTGCTGGGTTGAAACTGCCCAAGCGAAATACTGCTGTTCCGCCAATTTGCGTTGAGCCTCACTCCATCACCCATTCCTTCTCTCCCGAGATGCTGGCTTTCCCACTGAGTTACTCCAGCATTTTGTGTTCATCTTCAGTTCAAATCAGCATCTGCAGTTCCTTCCTACACAATAGAAATTACACTAGGTGTTGAGAAGCAGAGTTAATCACAGTTTTTTTTTAAATAAAAAGGAGAATCTAAGAACTGCAGATGCCTGTTTATACTGATGGTAGACATAAAGTGCTGGAATAACTCAGTGGGGCCAGGCAGCATCTCTGGAGAGAAGGGATCCATTTGAGTTACTCTAGCACTTTGGGTCCATCTTGTGTGCCGGCCAGAAAAATGATTTCATTGTATCCGCACTTTGCACTTAATGACACTAGAAGCACCATTGTCTCTTTCTATCCAAGTACCACTGCCGTACTTTGACAAAAGGAAGCACCTGACAATTTTGTGAACATTTTGAGGAGTTGCTTGTTTTAGGGTATTTGAGATATGCGCCGCACAATGGTGAACAAAAATAAGTCCTCCTCTGAGTACAATTTGAAAATATTTATACCAGAGGAGGAAGAAATTCCATCACAGAGAGCTGAAAGAAAAGCATTGACAAGAAAAGTCCTTTCTGCCAGTTGCTTCCTTTTCTCAAAGTACGACAGAATACTTCCTCATCTAAAACCGTTTCTGTAGACAAAAATGCTGGAGAAACTCAGCGGGTGAGGCAGCATCTATGGAGCGAAGGAATAGTTGACGTTTCGGGTCTCGATCCTTTGATTTTTCCAGCATCTGCAGTTCTTTCTTAAACAAAAAAAAGTCTCTCATCATTTTCAATTTCTAGACATAGACATAGAAAATAGGTGCAGGATGAGGCCATTTGGCCCTTCGAGCCAGCACCGCCGTTCATTGTGATCGTGGCTGATCGTCCTCAATCAATAACCCGTGCCTGCCTTCTCCCCATATCCCTTGATTCCACTAGCTCCTAGAGCTCTATCTAACTCTCTCTTAAATCCATCCAGTGATTTGGCCTCCACTGCCCTCTGTGGCAGGGAATTCCATAAATTCACAACTCTCTGGGTGAAAAAGTTTTTTCTCACCTCAGTCTTAAATGGCTTCCCCTTTATTCTAAGACTGTGGCCCCTGGTTCTGGACTCGCCCAACATTGGGGACATTATTCATGTATCTAGCTTGTCCAGTCCTTTTATAATTTTATATGTTTCTATAAGATACCCCCTCATCCTTCTAAACTCCAGTGAATACAAGCCTAGTCTTTTCAATCTTTCCTCATATGACAGTCCCGCCATCCCAGGGATCAATCTTGTGAACCTACGCTGCACTGCCTCAATCACAAGGGTGTCCTTCCTCAAATTAGGAGACCAAAACTGTACACAATACTCCAGGTGTGGTCTCACCAGAGCCCTATACAACTGCAGAAGAACTGTTTTGTTTTCTTTTGTTATTTAAGATTCTGAATTCGTATTGGTCTGACCCAATAAATGAAATGTGAATGTTGTATCTGGGAGAGTGTGATTTGGGCACTTAATCACCAACATGACCAATGTAGTCTGCATGGGCCGAAGGTCCTCCTTTCGTGCTGTATGTGTTAAAAGAAAAGTAAACTTTTAAAAAAAACTTGCGTTATGAGTTGCAGTGAAGATTAAGGGCCTGTCCCACTTATGCAATTTTTTTGCCGACTGCCGGCACCCGTCATTAGTCGCAACAGGTCGCCGAAAAATTTCAACATGTTGAAAATCCAGCGGCGACCTGAAAAATGTACGACTCTTTCGGTGACTACTCACCATCAAACAGGCGACATGTCACTGGGTGAATTGTGTAAGTGGTACAGGCCCTTTAGGGCGAGAGAGTTAGAGTTGGAGAGAGGGAGAGTTTGAGATTTTGAGAGAAAGAGAGTTAGAGAGAGAGATGGAGAGAGAGATTTGGATAGAAAGTTAGAGAGAGTTAGAAAGAGAGAGAGTTAGTGAGAGAGGTTGAGAAATAGATTAGTTAAAACAAATGTAGGTCCCTTGCAGTCAGAAACAGTAGAGTTGATCATGGGGAACAAGGATATGGCGGACCAATTGAGAGGGGATCTTATAGAAACTTACAAGATTCTTAAGGGGTTGGACAGGCTAGATGCAGGAAGATTGTTCCCGATGTTGGGGAGGTCCAGGACAAGGGGTCACAGCTTAAGGGTAAGGGGGAAATCCTTTAGGACCGAGATGAGAAGGAATTTTTTCACACGGAGAGTGGTGGGTCTCTGGAACTCTCTGCCACAGAGGGTCGTTGAGGCCAGTTCATTGGCTATATTTAAGAGGGAGTTGGATGTGGCCCTTGTGGCTAAGGGGATCAGAGGGTATGGAGAGAAGGCAGGTACGGGATACTGAGTTGGATGATCAGCCATGATCATATTGAATGGCGGTGCAGGCTCGAAGGGCCGAATGGCCTACTCCTGCACCTAATTTCTATGTTTCTATGAGAGAGAGTGAGTTAGAGAGAGAGCGAGAGAGTTAGTTTAAGAGAGCTAGTTGGAGAGAGGGATTGTTGGAGAGAGAATTAGAGAGAGTTAGAGAGAGTGAGAGAGTTTGAAAGAGTTAGTGAGGATGAGTTAGAGAGAGAGAGTTGGAGAGTTAGAGAGAGGGAGATGGAGAGAGTTAGAGAGAGAGAACAAAGAAGTATTTTTTTAATTTAAATTTAAATTTATTCTGGATAACCCCTTGAGATGAGTCATCTCGTTTTCGAGGGGGTCCAACAAAGAACATACAGCACAAGACATAATTTACATAGAGGCTCTCATTGACCCACCTACCCACACACCAATCCCAAAACCCATCCGTCCCCATATTATTTCATAGTATTGTGACATAATACAATATAAGACCTTGTTACACTATACAATACAATAATACATAAGTGTATTGGCCATGCATATGCAATAGCTATGACAAATGATCACTACAGCTAGATATAGGAGCTCGAAGACTCTAATCCTAGGAACAGGTACATGGTTTTATAAGTAAGGGTAAAAGTGTATTTTTAAATAGACGAAATGAGCTAATAGTTCTTATGGTACTAGGCAGAGTGTTCCAGTCAGAAGGGGATTTGAATTTAAATGCACGTCTCCCAATTTCTTTGTTAGTTCTTGGAATGAAAAAGAAGGGTTGCTGAATATGTCTTAGTGAATATGAGGGTGTGTATGGTAATAGGTCTTGTTTTAAATAAGAAGGGTAATTGAGATGGATGCATTTAAAGATGAATTGGAACCAGTGGTAGCATCTTCGAGCGTGGGGGGAGAACCAGTTTAGAGTTTCGTACATAGAACAGTGGTGAGTTAGATATGGACACCTTAAAATAAATCTGCAGAGACTATTATAAACTACATTGAGGGGTTGAAGATGTGTATCAAATGTATTCTGATAGACAATATCGGCATAATCCAGTGTTGGTAGTAGTAGTTGAGAGACAATTCTTTTTCTCATCTGAAAGGTGAAACAATTTATATGGCGGTAAAGAATAGCTAGATTACAGCTGAGTTTTTTAGTAATCGTCTCAATATGCTGCGTAAATGAAAGCGTTGGGTCGAGTCAAACACCAAGATATTTGAAGTTCAATACTTGTTCTAATGGTGATCCTTCATTAAATGATATAGGCAGATCTACAGAATTACCAAGGCCTTGTCTGGTACCAAATAACATACTGCATGATTTATTTTTATTTAACATTAATTTGTTGAATAATAGCCATTTCTGAACAGAAGTAAGATCTAATTGAAGGGATCTTTCAATGTCGGACTTGTTAGTACTAGATGTATATAGCACTGCATCATCAGCACATAGTTGTGTTTGTCGGTCAGAACAAATATTAGGGAGGTCGTTTATGAAAATAGAGTAAAGGAGTGGTCCCAAAGACGAACCATGCACCATTGTTTCCCAGAGTGGGTGACTTTACTGAATGCCAAGAACTGTGTGTAATTGTGCTCGTCTCTTGCTGGTACTTTTCTAGTATCTCAAAATTGAAACGCATCTTCTTTCTCATAAACAATATCACGGTGATTAATGTTTAGCTTGGAGACACAGTGCCCAAATCTGAGGAAAGACATCCTTGCCATAGAGGGGGTACAGAGAAGATTCACCAGACTGATTCCTGGGATGTCAGGACTTTCATATGAGGAAAGATTGGATAGACTCGGCTTGTACTCGCTGGAATTTAGAAGATTGAGGGGGGATCTTATAGAAACTTACAAAATTCTTAAGGGGTTGGACAAGCTAGATGCTGGAAGATTGTTCCCGATGTTGGGGGAGTCCAGAACAAGGGGTCACAGTCTAAGGATAAGGGGGAATTCCTTTAGGACCGAAATGAGGAAAACATTCTTTACACAGAGAGTGGTGAGTCTCTGGAATTCTCTGCCACAGAAGGTAGTTGAGGCCAGTTCATTGGCTATATTTAAGAGGGCGTTAGATGTGGCACTTGTGGCTAAAGGGATCAGGGGGTATGGAGAGAAGGCAGGTACGGGATACTGAGTTGGATGATCAGCCATGATCACATTGAATGGCGGTGCAGGCTCGAAGGGCCGAATGGCCTACTCCTGCACCTATTTTCTATGTTTCTATGGAAACAGGCCCTTCGGCCCAACGAGTCTACGCCAACCAGCGATCCCCGCACATTAATACTATCCCACACACACACACACACACACACACACACACACACACACACACACACAAGGGACAATTTACACTTACACCAAGCCAATTAACCTACAATACCTGTACGTCTTTGGAGTGTGGGAGGAAACCGAAGATTTGGGAGAATCTATGATCCATGACATGGATAAAGTTGCATCCCTTTACTTGGTTAATAATGGTCTTCATCACTCTTGGATACACTGCTTGTTGATCGTCCACAATTGGATATAACAATAGACAGTAGGTGCAGGCGTGGGCCATTTGGCCCTTCGAGCCAGCACCGGCATTCAATTTCTAACTTAAAAATGGTCATCATTTTATAATAAAAGGCCGTTTAAAACGCATTTAATCTTTACAAATGCATTGATTATTGAGAGGAAATATATACGACGGCGTATATAATATTTAGTTTAGTTTGGAGATATGGCACGGAAACAGGCCCTTCAGCCCACCAAGACCGCACCGACCAAAAACCCATGTGGTCACTGGGAGAACATCCAGACAGCACCCGTAGTCAGGATCGAACCCGGGTCTCCGGCGCTGTAAGCACTGTCAGGCAGCAACTCTTCCGCTATGCCGCCCTGCAGATAAGATGGTGCCCTTTAAGAGTTTTTTAGGGAGGCACTTGGATATGCAGGGAATGGAGGTATGTGGATCACTGTCTAATTTAAGTGATATAAGATTTTACAGCCATCTATAACATCCTGAAGCTGCGGTCTCCGATAAGAAAGTGCCAATACGGGCACTCCAAACTACAGAGTGTGTTCGACAATTCATGGCCGCGACCACGGGTGAACAAGAGAGGAGGACTGCCTGAACTTTGTGCCTTCCAACACAGTGAAGATTTTTTTTTAAATATTTCAAAGTAGACTTTATTCAAGTATTAAATATATACAATACATCAACCGTGCGAAAAATCCATCCGACATTTTCGGAGGCTATACAAATTGTTCCATACAGTCCATATACATTTTTCAAATTTTGCGAATCGATCCCCCACCCGTGCCCCTCATGTGGCCCCCCAGCATGGGATACCTTCCCTTATTTTGAGGGGCGTCCCCACCATACCATGCCCCCCATGTCCAGCAGCGGAAGGACCCTAGACTGTGGCCCTCCCCCACCGAGCCTTGGCGTTGGCTGCACCGAGCTTCAGTGCGTCCCTCAGGACGTACTCCTGCAGTCTGCAGTGGGCCAGTCGGCAACATTCCCCGACGGACATCTCGCTCTGCTGGGTGGTGAACAACGCTCGGGCAGACCAGAGAGCGTCTTTCACCGAGTTGATGACCCTCCAGCAGCACTCGATGTCAGTCTCTGAATGTGTCCCTGGGAACCGTCCGTAAATCACAGAGTCCTCTGTGACGGAGCTGTTTGGAATAAAGCGTACCAGGGACCCTTGCATTTTTCTCCAGACTCTTTGGGCAAATCCACACTCTGCAAAGAGGTGGGCAACCGTCTCCTCTCCATAGCAGCCGTCCCGAGGGCAGCGTGTGCTGGCAGTGAGGTTCCGACGGTGCAGGAAGGATCTGACTGGGAGGGCTCCCCTCACCGCCAACCAAGCCAGGTCTTGGTGCTTGTTGGTGAGTTCTGGCGATGAGGCATTTTGCCAGACAAGCTGGGCAGTCTGCTCAGGGAACCACGCCACCGGGTCCAGTGAAGAATGCTGTGGTGGATGTTTGTGTCAAATGTTATTGTGTGCTCTTTTTAAAGTGTATCGCTGCTGGCAAATTAATTTCACTGCACCTTCAGGTGCATGTGACGAATAAAATTGACTTTGACTTTGACTCTCATCCAGATTTTCCTTTTATAATTTTAGGTAAATATTATTCCCATCGTCGCCAAGGCAGACACCATTTCGAAAAGCGAGTTGCATAAATTTAAGATCAAGATAATGAGTGAACTGGTCAGCAATGGTGTTCAGATCTACCAATTCCCTACTGATGATGAGGCCGTAGCAGAGATCAACTCTACGATGAATGTAAGTACAGCAAGCTCTCGTCCATACACGCCGTTGCTTAGGTCTGTGTTTAATTTTCATTCAGTTTAGTTTATGGTCCAAGGTACAGTGAAAGGTTTTTTTTGTTGCGAGTTAACCAGTCAAAGGAAAGACAATAAGTGATTACAATTTATCCATTTTACAGTGTGCAGATACATGATAAGGGAATAACGTTTAGTGCAAGGTAAAGCCAGTAAGGTCCGATCAACGACAGTCCGAGGGTCTCCAATGAGATAGATAGCAGTTCACGACTGCTCTCTGGTTGTGGTAGGATGATTCAGTTGCCTGATAAAAGCTGTGAAGAAACTGTCCCTGAAACTGGAGGTGTGAATTTTCACACTTCTGTGCCTCTTGCCTGAAAGATAACCTTTAGAGGAGCCTATACAAGAACAGAATGTTATTGTATACATGTCTCAAGTTGTCTCTCCGAGTTTACACCGAAGGAGTTTTGAGTCTTGGACACGCTAGAGGCAGGAAACATGTTCCCGATGTTGGGGGAGACCAGAACCAGGGGCCACAGTTTAAGAATAAGGAGTAAGCCATTTAGAACGGAGACAAGGAAACACTTTTTCTCACAGAGAGTGGTGAGTCTGTGGTGGAGGCAGGTTCTCTGGATACCTTCAAGAGAGAGCTAGATAGGGCTCTTAAAAATCGTGGAGTCAGGGGATATGGGAGAAGGCAGGAATGGGGTACTGATTGGGGATGATCAGCCGTGATCACATTGAATGGCGGTGCTGGCTCGAAGGGCCGAATGGCCTACTCCTGCACCTATTGTCTATTGTTGTTTGTTTAGTCATTGCTTGTTCGAAGCTTTCCCCCACCAGTCTAGTTTCAGTAAAAACACTGAATCAAGCACTTGAAACGACTAAATTTTATTTTAACAAAAGCGCATTACAGTTCAACTACTGTACCTATCCCACCGCGGGTTCGATGCTCGTATTCGCCTGTTCAAGCCCTCTAGGCCTCGCTCAGGCAGAGACACTCCAGAAAGTCACGCAGTGCCAAGTGCTCTCCCAGATGATCGACGCTGGACCTCGTGGAAGCAGACTTTTATATGTCCCAGGACCTCGAGGGGCCGAACCACATGGGAGTGGTCTCTTAATAACCCAATTACAGATATTGATTAACCCCATACATAACAGGCATTTCCCTGACCCAATAATACAGCAGCTCATACGTTGTATCAAAGATTGTAGAGGAGCAAGATGCGCCACTCAGTGGAAATCCAATGGACTGGTGTGTAGTACGTAACGGAACGTCACGGCCGCCATTTTGGCGGATTGTCTCCCCATGTGTAATCCGCTCCAAAGCTACAGAGCAATTGTAAACAAAGATTATAGAGGAGCAAGATGCATTAGAAAGTTATTAGATTTATTTGTAATAGATCTTTACTTACCTCTCTATCCCTCTCTCTCCCCCTCTCGATCTTTCTCTCCCTCTCGATCCCTCTTTCTCTCGATCTTTCTCTCCCTCTCTTTCGATCTCCCTCTCCCTCTATCTCCCCTCGATCCCTCTCTCCTCTATCTTCTCTCGATCTCCCTCCCTCCCCTCTCCCCCTCCTTCCCTCTCTCTCTCCCCCTCCCTCTCTCCCCCTCCCTTTCCCCCTGTTCCCCCATTTCCCTCGCATCTTTCCTCCCCAGCCCCCACCTTTGCGTAGTTTCCCTTGCATTGCATAGTACAGCTTCCCTTGTATTGCTTTAACACACACTGTGCACAAAATTACAGGCTCACACAAACACACATTCATATAAATATATGGTGGGACAGATAGAGGCAAATCTTTGGATAGAAGAGCTTATTAAAATCTTCCTACAAAGACCAGTATGTAATTTATTTCTATCCTCTTTTGGGCCTAAGGCATAGCAGGGGCTGCCAACTCTCACACAGAGGGAAGGGAGGGAGAGAGGGAAATCGAGAAGAGAGGGGAGAGAGATAGATCGAGAGGGGAGAGAGAGAGATCGAGAGGGGAGAGAAAGAGATCGACAGGGGAGAGAGCGATCGACAGGAGAGAGCGATAGAAAGAAGAGAGGGTGATCGAGAGAAGAGAGGGGATAGAGAGGGATCGAGAGGTACGTAAAGATCTATTACAAATAAATCTAACAACTTTCTAATGCATATAATCTATATATAGATCTCTATAATCTTTGCTTGCAACTGCTCTGTAGCTTTGGAGCGGATTACACAGCGGCAGATTGAGAGACAAAGATCATAGAGAAGCTCAGTTTCCCAGTAGACGCCATAGTCGACGCCATCTCTGGTCCGCTAATATGGCGTTGACAATCACACACGTTATACTACGCCATTTCCACGGAGTGGCGCATCTTGCTCCTCTATAATCTTTGCTTTGTATAAGAAAGAAAGCTCTTGAAGGAAGCAAACAAGAACAAAAATTGAAACGTGTGCCCTGAGATTGAAACAATTTCTCCAAGGTTCAACAGTTTGACCAATCATCAATTAACAGGATGACCTTGCAACATTGTGTATACTGTTTACAATGCTTTTGCACTGACCCAATAGAAATGATGCATTTAAGGTTAGTTTGCAAAACCGCTATACATATTATCAATTTAAGAGAAACATGGAGAACACCTGGACCCCTTACCATTCTGCATATCAGCCTGAGCCTAGACTGGCTGGCGCCAATCAAAGCCTGTCAAGTTCACTTGACAAGGGGTAAGCAATTCTGACAAGTGCAGGGATCCTACATTTTATGGTGTCTTTAATGTAGCCAATATTAACAATACCACAAAGTTGTTCACTTGTGGTACAAGCGGACGATGTGCAAAGGTTACCTGTTCGATAAGAAATTTGGGGCGGCTCCGGTCTCCTCACAGTGCCGGAGACCGGGGTTCGAACCTGTCAGTGGGTGCTGCCTATGTGTGGAGTTTGCACGTTCTCCCCGTGACCTCGTGGGCTTCATCCGGGTGCTCTGGTTTCCTCCCACATCTCAAAGAGGGTGCGGGTTTGTAGGTTAATTGCCCCCTGGTGCGTAAGGAGAGGATGAGAAAGTGGTATAACACGGAACTAGCGTGAACAGGTGATCGATGGCCAGCGCGGACTCGGTGGGCCGAAGGATCTGTTTCCACGCTGCATCTCTAAACTATAGAAAACTAAAATAATGATTGGAAATGAATGTGAAAACGAATATGATGAAGCAGTTTTTTTTCAATACAAATGCTTAGTTGTAGACCCATAACCTTTATCAGTCAGCAACACAATTCAATCACAATTAAATCGTTGCACATCTTTGATTGCATCAGAATGTTTTCCTATGGACGTAATCTGTCACATCAGCCAGCGTTCCTTGAGGAAGTTGGTGAAGATGGTATTTTGAGATTCTGTGGCTTTAGAGCTAAGTGCTGAAACATAGAAAAGTGGTGCAGGAGTAGGCCATTCGGCCCTTCGAGCAGGTACTGCCATACAATATGATCATAGCTGATCATCCTAAATCAGTAGCACATTCCTGCTTTCTCCCCATATCCTTTGATTCCGTTAGTCCGAAGAGCTCATAGCAACATAGAAAATAGGTGCAGGAGGAGGCCATTCGGCTCTTTGAGCCAGCACCGCCATTCATTGCAATCATGGCTGATTGTCCCCAATCGTACCCCGTGCCTGCCTTCTCCCCATATCCCTTGACTCCACTAGCCCCTAGAGCTCTATCTAACTCTCTCTTAAATCCAACCTGTGATTTGGCCTCCACTGCCCTCCGTGGCAGGGGATTCCACAAATTCACAACTCTCTGGGTGAAAAAGTTTTTTCTCACCTCAGTCTTAAATGACCTCCCCTTTATTCCAAGACTGTGGCCCCTTGTTCTGGACTCGCCCAACATTGGGAACATTTTTCCTGCATCTAGCTTGTCGAGTCCTTTTATAATTGTATATGTTTCCATAAGATCTCCCCTCATCCTTCTAAACTCCAGTGAATACAAGCCTAGTCTTTTCAATCTTTCCTCATATGACAGTCCCCCATCCCAGGGATCAATCTCGTGCACCTACGCTGCAGTGCCTCAATCACAAGGATGTCCTTCCTCAAATTAGGAGACCAAAACTGTGCACAATACTCCAGATGTGGTCTCACCAGAGCTCTATACAACTACAGAAGAACCGCTCTACTCCTACACTGAAATCCTCTTGTTATGAAGGCCAGCATTCCACGAGCTTCCTTCACTGCCTGCTCGATCTAACTCTCTCTTGAATGCATCTTGTTGAACATATTGTGATGTGCAGGTGTGTGTTTTCTTTCTTCTTGCAGGCACATCTCCCGTTTGCAGTTGTCGGCAGCATGGAAGAGGCAAAAGTGGGAAACAAAATGGTGAAAGCTCGTCAGTATCCCTGGGGCATTGTGCAGGGTAGGTGGAGGTTTTATTCAACTCATGTCAAGTTGCTTCCTCACCTCTGTCGACCTCAGGGGAGCGGCACAGCGGTAGAGTTGCTGCCGTACAGCGCCTACAGCGTCAGAGACCCGGGTTGGATTCTCACTACGGGTGCTGTCTGTACGGAGTTTGCACGTTCTCCCCGTGGCCGTGTGGGTTTTCACCGGGTGCTCCGTTTCCTCCCACTATGTAAAGACGCGCAGGATTGTAGGTTAATAGGCCTCAGTAAAAGTTGTAAATTGTCCCTCTTGTTATGGATGGTGCTGGTGTACGGGGTGATCACTGGTTGGCGTGGACTCGATGGGCCGAAGGGCCTGTTTCCACAGTTTTTCAAAAAAAGTTACACATGTATTAAATGTGAACTACATTGTCTGAACTACATAGACTAAGGGGCATTGGTTTTGTCTTTTTGCACTGTGTGTGTGTGTCAGTGTCTGCCTGGCCCCTCTGCCCGGCCCCTCTGCCCGGCCCCCTCTGCCCGGCCCCCTCTGCCCGGCCCCCTCTGCCCGGCCCCCTCTGCCCGGCCCCCTCTGCCCGGCCCCCTCTGCCCGGCCCCCTCTGCCCGGCCCCCTCTGCCCGGCCCCCTCTGCCCGGCCCCCTCTGCCCGGCCCCCTCTGCCCGGCCCCCTCTGCCCGGCCCCCTCTGCCCGGCCCCCTCTGCCCGGCCCCCTCTGCCCGGCCCCCTCTGCCCGGCCCCCTCTGCCCGGCCCCCTCTGCCCGGCCCCCTCTGCCCGGCCCCCTCTGCCCGGCCCCCTCTGCCCGGCCCCCTCTGCCCGGCCCCCTCTGCCCGGCCCCCTCTGCCCGGCCCCCTCTGCCCGGCCCCCTCTGCCCGGCCCCCTCTGCCCGGCCCCCTCTGCCCGGCCCCCTCTGCCCGGCCCCCTCTGCCCGGCCCCCTCTGCCCGGCCCCCTCTGCCCGGCCCCCTCTGCCCGGCCCCCTCTGCCCGGCCCCCTCTGCCCGGCCCCCTCTGCCCGGCCCCCTCTGCCCGGCCCCCTCTGCCCGGCCCCCTCTGCCCGGCCCCTCTGCCCGGCCCCCCTGCCCGGCCCCCCTGCCCGGCCCCCCTGCCCGGCCCCCCTGCCCGGCCCCCCTGCCCGGCCCCCCTGCCCGGCCCCCCTGCCCGGCCCCCCTGCCCGGCCCCGCTGCCCGGCCCCCTCTGCCCGGCCCCCTCTGCCCGGCCCCCTCTGCCCGGCCCCCTCTGCCCGGCCCCCTCTGCCCGGCCCCCTCTGCCCGGCCCCTCTGCCCGGCCCCTCTGCCCGGCCCCTCTGCCCGGCCCCTCTGCCCGGCCCCTCTGCCCGGCCCCTCTGCCCGGCCCCCTCTGCCCGGCCCCCTCTGCCCGGCCCCCTCTGCCCGGCCCCAACTTCACCCACTCCTTCTCTCCAGATATACTGCCTGACCTGCTGAGTTACTCCAGCATTTTGTGTCTACCTTCCATTTCAACCATCACCTACAGTTCTTTCCTATACACTGATCTTGTTTAGGATGTTGTTTACAGTGTACTATCTTTACATATTCTGTTGGCTGCTGCAAGTTAGAATTCCATTGTTCTATCTGGGACACCTGGCAATTCCTTCTCCCCAGAGATGCTGCCTGTCCCGCTGAGTTACTCCAGCGTTTTGTGTCTGTCCTACTGACAATGAAACACTGTTGACCCTTGACGCAGGAGGTATTTTGAAGTGCTTTTGTCCTTTTGCCAGTTGAGAATGAGAATCATTGTGACTTTGTGAAGCTGCGTGAGATGCTGATCCGCGTGAACATGGAGGACTTGCGGGAACAGACTCACACACGACACTACGAGCTATATCGGCGCTGCAAGCTGGAGGAGATGGGCTTCAAGGACACAGACCCTGACAGCAAACCATTCAGGTCAGAACAGCCACGCACGTTGCCTCAGAGATACAGAGCGGTAACAGGCCCTTCGGCCCATTGCGTCCACGCCGACCAGCGTGCCCCACACACTGGCACTATCCTACACATTGGAGACCCGGGTTCGATCCTGATCACGGGCACTGTCTGTACGGAGTTTGTAACTTCTCCCTATGACCTCATTGGGTTTTCTCCGGGTTCTCTGGTTTCCTCCCACACTCCAAAAGGCGTACAGGTTTGGCTTTGGCAAAAATTGTAAATTTTCGCTAGTGTGTGTAGTTGGTATTAGTGTATGAGGTGATAGGTGCAGGAGTAGGCCATTTGGCCCTTCAAGCCAGCACTACCATTCACTGTGATCATGGCTGATCATCCACAATCAGTACCCCGTTCCTGCCTTCTCACCATATTCCCATTATGAGCTTTATCTAACTCTCTTTTGAAAGCATACAGAGAATTGGCCTTCACTGCCATCTGAGCAGAGAATTCCACAGATTCACAACTCTCTGGGTGAAAAAGGTTTTCCTCATCTCCGTTCCAAATGGCTTACCCCTTATTCTTAAACTGTGGCCCCTGGTTCTGGACTCCCCCAACATCGGGGGCATGTTTCCTGCCTCTAGTGTGTCCAATCCCTTAATAATCTTATATGTTTTAATAAGATCCCCTCTCAGACCAGACCACTGACTCCATTTACACCTCACGCTGCCTCGGCAAGGCCAGCAGCATAATCAAGGACGAGTCACACCCCGGCCACTCCCTCTTCTCCCCTCTCCCATCAGGCAAAGGTACTGAAGTGTGAAAACGCACACCTCCAGATTCAGAGACAGTTTCTACCCAGCTGTTATCAGGCAACTGAACCATCCTACCACAACCAGAGAGCAGTGCTGAACTACTATCTACCTCATTGGTGACCCTCGGTCTATCATTGATCGGACTTTGCTGGCTTTACCTTGCACTAAATTGCACTTATTCCCTTATCATGTATCTATGCACTGTAAATGGGGTCGATTGTAATCACGTGTCAAGTCAAGTTTACTCGTCACATACACATACGAGATGTGCAGTGAAATGAAAAGTGGCCGTGCTCACGAATTGTGCAAAAAAACTACAAAACAGAATGGAACAGAATCATATATTCACATATTACATATTTGTGGGAGGAAAAAAAGAAACAACAGCAAATTTAAAAAGACACCACACAACATAACTTGGTTCAGTAAAGTTAGTCCCTGGAGAGACAGGAGTTTACCGTCCTAATGGCCTCTGGGAAGAATCTCCTTCTCATCATCTCCGTTTTCACAGCATGGCAACGGAGGCGTTTGCCTGACCGTAGCAGCATGAACAGTCCGTTGCAGGGGTGGAAGGGGTCCCCCATGATCTTGTTGGCTCTGGAGTTGCACCTTCTGGTGTATAGTTCCTGCAAGGGGGGGCGAGTGTAGTTCCCGTAGTGCGTTTGGCTGAACGCACTACTCTCTGCAGAGCCTTCTTGTCCTGGGCAGAGCAGTTCCCAAACCAAATCGTGATGTTTCCGGACAAGATACTTTCCACAGCCGCTGAGTAGAAGCACTGGAGGATCCTCGGAGACACTCTGAATTTCCTCAGCTGCCTGAGGTGGTAAAGGCGCTGCCTTGCCTTACTCACCAGTGCTGCAGCGTGTGATGTCCATGTCAGATCCTCTGAGATGTGGACTCCCAGGTATTTAAAGCAGCTCACCCTATCCACAGTATCCCCATTTATCTTCAATGGTGTGTACGTCCTCAAATGATGTGCCCTCCTAAAGTCCACTTCTTCTTCTTGCGTATGGCGTGCACAGCTTCAAGTTGTCGGACAACTTGTTCTATTAGATCTTATTTGATTGTGCACGCCGGGTTGATTGCATTTGTCGAAACAGGGCGGACCACATGAAGGTTGCAATCTCCCCACCCCCTAAAGTCCATGATCAGCTCCTTAGTTTTTTTGATATTCTTATCTTTCCGCTGACTGGATAGCACGCTGTAAAAATGCTTTTCACTGTACCTCGTTGACATGACAATAAACTTAACTGTACTGAAAGCTGAAGGGGTAGGCGGATAACGTGGAATATTGTGCTCTCTCTACAGCCTGCAGGAAACCTACGAAGCCAAGAGGAATGAATTCATGAGTGAACTGCAGAAGAAGGAAGAGGAGATGAGGCAGATGTTTGTCGCTCGGGTGAAGGAAACCGAGATGGATTTGAAGGAGAAGGAAAAGGAGGTGAGGCTTTAATGCTGATAAATGTGAGGCGCTACACCTTGGCAGGACAAATCAAAATAGGACGTACATTGTAAACGGTAGGGAATTGAAGAATACAGTTGAACAGAGGGATCTGGGAATAACCGTGCATAGTTCCTTGAAGGTGGAATCTCATATAGATAGGGTGGTAAAGAAAGCTTTTGGTATGCTAGCCTTTATAAATCAGAGCATTGAGTATAGAAGCTGGGATGTAATGTTAAAATTGTACAAGGCATTGGTGAGGCCAAATCTGGAGTATGGTGTACAATTTTGGTCGCCCAATTATAGGAAGGATGTCAACAAAATAGAGAGGGTACAGAGGAGATTTACTAGAATGTTGCCTGGGTGTCAACAGCTAAGTTACAGAGATAGGTTGAATAAGTTAGGTCTTTATTCTCTGGAGCGCAGAAGGTTAAGGGGGGACTTGATAGAGGTCTTTAAAATGATGAGAGGGATAGACAGAGTTGATGTGGACAAGCTTTTCCCTTTGAGAATAGGGAAGATTCAAACAAGAGGACATGACTTTAGAATTAAGGGACAGAGGTTTAGGGGTAACATGAGGGGGAACTTCTTTACTCAGAGTGGTAGCTGTGTGGAATGAGCTTCCAGTGGAAGTGGTGGCGGCAGGTTCGTTGGTATCATTTAAAAATAAATTGGATAGGCATATGGATGAGAAGGGTATGGAGGGTTATGGTATGAGTGCAGGCAGGTGGGACTAAGGGAAAAAAGTTGTTCGGCACGGACTTGAAGGGCCGAGATGGCCTGTTTCCGTGCTGTAATTGTTATATGGTTATATGGTTTCTTCCCGGAAGTGGGATTTGGTGCTGAGGCCACCCCGGAACTGGAGGAACAGCACCTTGTATTCCACTTGGGTAGCTCACACACCCAATGGCATGAACAATGAATTCTCCAATTTTAAGTAGCACCTCCACTGGCTTTCCTATGAGACCCCCCCCCCCACCCCACAACCCAACCTTGGTGACACCAATCCTTCCATTATCTTGAAGATAGGCTCAAAATGCTGGAGTAACTCAGCGGGACGGGCAGCATCTCTGAATAGAAAGGAATGGGTGACGTTTTGGGTGGAGACCTGTCTACCATTATCTCCCTGTTTCCCCATCCCCTTCCTCCTACATCCCTCATAGACGGCTGGGGAGGCCAAATCAATGAATATATTGCAGGCCGAGATAGATAGGTTCTTGATTAGTACGGATGTCAGGGGTTATGGGGAGAAGGCAGGAGAATTAGGTTAAGAGGGAGAGATAGATTATCCATGTTTGAATAGTGGAGTAACTTGATGGGCCAAATGGCCTAATTCTGCTCCTATCACATGAATTCTCTGACTTTACATTTCACTCCATCTCTCCTTTTCTAACGCCCTTTTGTCTCTTGTTTATCTCGAGCCTTTGTCACAGCTGACAATCAAACCTCTCCTGTATCCATCTAGCACTTGCCAGGCTTTGTCCCCCCCCCCTCCCCCCCAATACCCCCATCTCTTTTCCAGCTATCTCCCCACTATTTCAATCAGTCTGAAGAAAGATCCAAAAACATTATCTGTACATTCCCTCCACGGATGACAGTAGACAATAGGTGCAAGAGGAGGCCATTCGGCCCTTCAAGCCAGCACCACCATTCAATGTGATCATGGCTGATCATCCCCAATCAGTACCCTGTTCCTGCCTTCTCCCCATATCCCCTGACTCCGCTATCTTTTAAGAGCTCTCTCTTGAAAGTATCCAGAGAACCGGCCTCCATCGCCCTCTGAGGCAAAAAATTCCACAGACTCACAACTCTTTGTGAGAAAAAGTGCTTCCTCGTCTCCGGTCTAAATGGCTTACTCCTTATTCTTAAACTGTGGCCCCTGGTTCTGGACTCCCCCAACATGCTGCCTGGCCCGCTGAGTTCCTCCAGCAATTTGTGTCCTACTCAAGATTCCAGATTCTGCGATCTCTTGCGTCCCTTGTTCAATGTTCCAGGTTGAAGATCCTTAATCAGTTTGGATGACGGACCATTGATCTGAAACGAGAGCTGTTTCTCGCTCGTGCACGCGCCGACTGACCTTATGAGTCTTTGCAGATATTTTGTTTCTGTTTTAACTTTTGCCACCGAAGAAGGGTCTGAAGAAGGGTCTCGACCCGAAACGTCGCCCATCCCTTCTCTCCAGAGACGCTGCTTCGCCCGCTGAGTTACTGCAGCATTTTGTGTCCACCTTAACTTTTGCCGCCATGGCCTCCAATTTCCTATTGATTCTCCACGCAGAGTAACGTCTGAAAGAAAGGAAAGATTATCTCACTCTGCAAGAAAGAGGCATGTGATGTACAGAGTGGTTTTTGGGGCACGACTCCATAGTTCCGTGCAATTGGCCGCACACACAGTTTGGGTGGTTAAGACAGTTCACGGCAGACTAGCCCTCATTGTGAAGTCGTGTTGCAGCGGTATTAAACTTTGGTTGTGCCACGTCTGCAGTCTTGTGTGCAGTCCTGGTCACAGCATGGCAGGAAGGATGTGGACGCTTGTCACAAGGTGCGAGCGTTTATATTAAGGTGTTGGTCAGGCCGCATTTGGAGTATTGCGAGCAAGTTTTGGCCCCATGTCTTAGTGAAACATATAAGATTATTAAGGGTTTGGTCACGCTAGAGGCAGGAAACATGTTCCCTGTGTTGGGGGTGTCCAGAACCAGGGGCCACCATTTAGGAATAAGGGGTAAGCCATGTAGATGTTTTGTAGCGGCTCGTAATGCCAGCCGTAGGTACTCGGGGCATCAGGTAAGTCGGGACGTTTTTCAGCATGTTGCAAAAATGACCACGAGTTAAAAAAAATAGTCCCGAGTACCTACAAATGGCTATTACCCTAATTCTCAGAGTTCGAATCGAGGGGAAAACTCAGAGTTCGTGAGTAACTCGGGAAAGTGGGACAGGGGCTTAAGAGTTCTGTGAGTGCCTGTTTGTAGACTGAAAATAATAAACTGATTATAATATAGAAACAAGGAGCTGCAGATGGTGGTTTACCAAGGAAAGATGCACAGTGCTGGAGCAACTCAGTGGGTCAGTCAACACCCCTGGAGAATGTGGATAGGTGATGTTTTGGGTCAGGACCCTTCAGACTTCTTATAATGTTTAGATTTCTTGGCTTGGATTTCTGACTCTCATGCGTGCTGAGGTGCAGGGCAGATGCTTTGTTTTGCATGCCATACAAATAGATCAGATATACCTTACGTGGATGCAATCAAGATCAGAATGTGTCTTTGTTACTGGAAGGACAATACAGCCCTCATCTTTCCTTACAAAAATAAAAGTATATTAAGTTGGCGGCACGGTGGCGCAGCGGTAGAGTTGCTGCCTCACAGCGCCAGAGATCCGGGGCCGCTCCTGACTACGGGTGCTGTCTGTACAGAGATTGTACCTTCTCCCTGTGGGTTTTTTCCGGGTGCTCCGGTTTCCTCCCACACTCCAAAGGCACGCAAGTTTGTAGGTTAATTGGCTCCTGTACATTGGGTAGTGTATGATATTCCCAGCAGCTATCAGACAACTGAACCATCCCACCACAACCAGAGAGCAGTCCCGAACTACTATCTACCTCATTGGTGACCCTCGCACAATCCTTGTTTGGACTTTAGTCTGAAGAAGGGTTTTGACCCGAAACGTTGCCTATTTCCTTCGCTCCACAGATGCTGCCTCACCCGCTGAGTTTCTCCAGCATTTTTGTCTATCTTCGATTTTCCAGCATCTGCAGTTCCTTCTTAAACACTTGTTTGGACTTTGCTGGCTTTATCTTGCACTAAACGTTATTCCCTTATCATATATCTATACACTGCAAATGGCTCGATTGTAATCATGTATTGTCTTTCTGCTGACTGGATAGCCAGCACGCAACACAAGCTTTTCACTGTACCTCGGTACACGTGACAATGAACTGAACGGTAAACTCTATTACGCGGGGATCGCTGGTCGGCACGGACGCGGTGGGCCGAAGGGCCTGTTTCCTGGCTGTATCTCCAAACTAAACTAAACTGGAGTTTGAGTTTTTGCCTCACTGCTCTTGGCTTTGTGTTCCAGCTCCACGATCAGTTTGATCAGCTGAAGAAAACGCACCAGGAGGAGAAGAAGAAGCTGGAGGAGAAGCGGAGGGAGTTGGAGGAGGAGATGAACGCCTTTAACCAGCGGAGAATGGCTGCCCAAACGCTGCAGGGGCACTCCTTCCAGGCCACCGGGCAGCAGCCCTTCAAGAAAGACAAGGACAGAAAAAAGTAAGCTGTTGTACCGAGCTCGCAAAGGCCGCCTGTAAATTATCGTTAGACTGGCCGGCACTGTGGTGCAGTGGTAGCGTTTCTGCCTCACAGCTCCAGAGACCCGGGTTAGACTGCGGGCGCCGTCTGTACGGAGTTTGTACGTTCTCCCCGTGACCTGCCTGGGTTTTCTCTGAGATCTTCAGTTTCCTCCCATGCTCCTAATTGGCTTGGCATAAAATGTAAAGTTGGCCTGTGTGTGTGTGTGTGTGTGTGTGTGTGTGTGCGCGCGCCTGAGAGTGTGGGATAGCGTTAATGTGCAGGGATCGCTGGTGGGTGTGGATTCGATGGGCCGAAGGGCCTGCTTCCGCGCTTTATCTTTAAACTAAACTAAAGTATCTGGGGTGTTAGGGGAGACGGTTAGGGGAATGGGGTTGAGAGGGAAAGATAGATTGGCCATGATTGAATGGCGGAGAAGACTCGATGGGCCGATTGGCCTAATTCTGCTCCTATCACTTTCGGTTGGTCACGGTGGCCGGGTGGTGCAGCGGTAGAGTTGCTGCCTTGCAGCGAATGCAGTGACGGAGATCCAGGTTCGATCCAGACTACGGGTGCTGCCTGTACGGGGTTTGTACGTTCTCCCCGTGACCAGCGTGGGTTTTCTCAGAGATCTTCGGTTTCCTCCCACGCTCTAAAGACGTGCAGGTTTGTACGTTAATTGACTTTGGAAATGTAAAAACTGTCCCCAGTAGGTGTAGGATAGTGTTAAAATGTGGGGATCGCTGGTTGGCGCGGACCTGGTGGGCTGAAGGGCCTGTTTCCGCGCTGTATTTCCAAACTAAACTAAACGTGAGAAGTATCTTGTACACTCTGGAATTTAGAATGATGAGAGGGGATCTTATTGAAACATATAAGATTATTA
>CAUPSL010001478.1:0-29987 GCA_963514005.1 Raja brachyura
CCCCCACACACACACTCCCCTTACACTCTCCCCCTCTCTCCCCCCCCACACACACTCCCCTCACTCTCCCCCTCTCTCCCCGTGTCCTGCAGGTTCCGTTTGGAGAGGTGGGTGCGGTGCGTGACTGGCTGGGGGTGAGCGGGGCGGTGGGACGCCCCGTGAGGGAGCACCCGAAACGCCCCGTGTTGGGCTGGAGCTGCCGGAGATCGGAGGTCAGCGGCCGGAGATTCTGGGGCCTCTTCCGATCGATATTTGGGGAGGATGGAGCGCCGGAATTTTTCAGCCGCTGTTTCGTCCACAATCTGTGTCCCCTGGTCTTTCTGGATGCGGCCGGGAGAAACCTCACTCCCTCCGACCTCCCTCCTCCCGTCCGGCGCTGCCTCCTCCCCGTCTGCGAGCGCTCTCTGGGCCAGACGCTGCGTCTGCTGGGCGTCCAGACAGTGGTGGCGGTGGGGCGTCTAGCCGAGGCCGCGGCCAGACGGTCGGTGGGCGGAGGGGAGGGGGAGGGAGGGGTGAGGGTGGAACGGATCGATCACCCTTCCCCTCGAAACCCCAGGGCCAATCGAGGGTGGGCGGAGGCGGCGGAGGTGAGGCTGAGGGAGATAGGGGTGGGGAGGGAGCGGGAGGGGAGGGAGGGTGAGGGTGTGTGTGAGGCAGAGAAAGGGGGAGAGAGAGGAGGGGAAGGAGTGGGAGAGGGGAGAGTGAGAGAGGAGGGGGAGAGAGGAGAGGGGTGTGGAGAGGGGACGGGAGAGAGGGAGGGTGAGGGTGTGTGTTAGACTGAGAGAGAGGGGTGAGGGTGAAGGAGGGTGTGTGTGTGTGTGTAAGAGAGGGAGAGAGGAAGGGAGAAAGAGGGAAGGAGAGGGAGGGGGAGTGGGGGAGAGGAGAGGGAATGAAGGGGAGGAAGAGAGGGGGGGGGAGGAAGTGTTGGGAGAGGGAAGGGGAGGGGACAGGAGAGGAGGAAGGGAGAGGGAAGGAAGGGGGAGTGAGGGAAGGGGAGGGAGAGATGGGGGAGGGAAAAATAGAAAGAGAGAAACTTCACTCTCCCACATCACTCCTCCCATCCGGCGCTCACTCATCCCCGTCTGTGAGCGGTCTCTGAGTCAGACACTGGGGGGGGGGGGGGGGGTGAGGATGTTGGCAGAACATCGACCACGACCTCCCCTCGAAACCCCAGGGCCAATCGAGGATGGACGGGGGGTGGGGAGTGGAGGCGCGGCTGAGGGAGATAGGGTGTGTGTGTGTGAGATAGACAGAGAGAGAGAGAGGGAGAGGCAAATGGGGAGAGGGGAGGGAAGAGGGGAGAGAGGCGTGAGTTGGAGAGAGAGAGAGCGAAGTGGAGGGGGTGGGGAGAGGGGAATGTGTACAAGAGAGGGAGAGCGAGGAGGGGAGGGGGGGAGGGAAGGGAGGGGGGTTGGGGAGAGAGAAGTGGAGGGGCGGATGTGATAGAGAGGGGAGAGGGAGGGAGTGGGAAATGGAGAGAGGTTGGAGGCAGTGTGGGGGAGTGAGAGAGACAGAGAGGGGGAGGGAGGGGAGAGAGAGGGGGAGAGGAAATGGGAGATGTAGAGAGAGAGAGAGAGAGAGAAACCTCACTCCCTCCCATCTCACTCCTCCCGTCCTCTTCCCGGTCTGTGAGCGGTCTCTGGGCCAGACGCTGCCTCTGCTGTGGGCGTGGAGAAAATGGTGGGGTTGGGGCGTGTAGCCGAGGCCAGCCAGCGGAGGGGAGGTGGGGGGGGGGGGGGGGGGGGGGGGGTGGGGGGGAGAGAGAGGAGGCAAGCGGTGGGGAGGGTGGATCGTATCGACCACTCCTCGAAACCCCAGGGTCAATCGAGGGTGGCGGAGGGAGTGGAGACGAGGGTGAGGAAGATAGGGGTGGGGAGGGAGTGGGAGGGGAGGGAGGGTGGGGGTTTGTGTAAGACACAGAGAGGGGGAGGAGTGGGAGAGGGGAGAGAAAGAGAGGAGGGGGAGAGAGGAGAGGGGTGTGGAGATGCGACGGGAGAGAGGGACGGTGAGTGTGTGTTAGACAGAGAGGGGTGAGGGGGAAGGAGCGGGAGTGTGTGTGTAAGACTCAGAGAGGGAGAGAGGAAGGGAGAAAGGGAGGGGGAGTGGGGGAGAGGAGAGGGAGAGAAGGGAGAGGGGAGGGGAGGTGGGGGGGGGGGGAGGGAGAGAGGAGGCGAGCGGTGGGGAGGGTGGATCGTATCGATCACTCCCCGAAACCCCAGGGTCAATCGAGGGTGGGCGGAGGGAGTGGAGACGAGGGTGAGGAAGATAGGGGTGGGGAACAAGAGGGAGGGAGGGGGCGGGAGAGGAGGGGATGGGGAGGGGGGAGAGAGAGGCAAAATATGGGAATTCCCACTTGTATTTTCAAACTATTTTGAAAAAGAACTTGCACGCGTGCATTCACGTTAGTTTCATTTTGGTCATTGATTCTGTTATGTCCACAAAGGGATAAAAGTACATTTCTACCGATGCTCAGAATAAAATGTACACCACAGAATCGCAGGATTCCTTTTAGAAAAGGGGTCAATTTCTGACAATTGGCGAGATCTTTCCTGCGTGTTCCCAGACTGTCATTTAGGTTTGGTCTCAAATCACAGGACGACATTCTGAAACCGTTGCAAGGGTTCGCCACAATGTCCAGCTGCTTGCCACTGCGCGTAGCGGAATCTTCCCCCCTTTCACCCGACTGGTATCCCCTTTGTTCTCAGCAGATCCAGCCGGCTCCCCTTTCCTTCTCGCCCCTCACCCCCCGCCGGGGTTTCCTCTTGTACACCTACACCAGAAAACGCTTTCCTAAACGTTCCCACATTTATGATCACATTCTGGTTTAGAAACATAGAAAAATAGGTGCAGGAGTAGGCCAATCGGCCCTTCGAGTCAGCACCGCCATTCAATGTGATCAAGGCTGATCATCCCCAATCAGTACCCCGTTCCAGCTGTCTCCCCATATCCCTTGATTCCGTTAGCCCTAAGAGCTAAATCCAACTCTCTCTTGAAAACATCCAGTGAATCGGCCTCCACTGCCTTCTGTGGCAGAGAATTCCACAGATTCACAACTCTCTGGGTGAAGACGTTTTTCCTCATCTCAGTCCTAAATGGCCGACCACTTATTCTTGAAATGCGACCCTCTGGTTCTGGACTTCCCCATCATCGGGAACATCCCTGCATCTAGCCTGTCATATCCTATAAAAAATGATACGTTTCTTTCAGATCCCCTCTCATCCTTCTAAATTCCAGTGAATACAAGCCCAGTCGACCTGTTCTTCCATCATATGTCAGTCCCGCCATCCCGGGAATTAACCTGGCGAACCTACGCTGCACTCCCTCAACAGCAATAATGTCCTTCCTCGATTTTTGGAGACCGAAACTGCACACAATACTCCAGGTGTGGTCTCACCAGGAGCCCGTACAAATGCAGTAGGACCTCCTTGCTCCTAAACTCAAATTCTCTCGTAATGAGGGCCAACATGCCATTAGCTTTCTTCACTGCCTGCTGCACCTGCATGCTTATTTTCAGTGACTGATGTACATGCACACTCAGGTCTTGTTGCACCTCCCTTTTCATAACCTGATGCCATTCCGATAATAATCTGCCTTCGTGTTCTTGCCATCAAAGTGGATGACCTCACATTTATCCACATTATACTGCATCTGCCGTGCATCTGTCCACTCACCCAGCCTATCCAAGTCACCCTGCACCCTCATAGCATCCTCATCGCAGCTCACACTGCGTCCAGCTTTGTGTCATCCACAAACTTGGAGATGTCACGTTTAATTCCCTCGTCTAAATCGTTAATATATATTATAAATAACTAGTCCCGGCTCCCCACTAGTCACTGCACTGCCTTCGATCCCGAAAAGGGCCCGTTAATTCCAGCTCTTTGCTTCCTGTCTGCCAACCAGTTCCATATCCATGTCAATACCCAACCCCAAATACCCCATGTGCTCTAATTTTGCTCTTGTGTGGGACCTTGTCAAAGGCTTTTTGAAAGTCCAGATACAACACATCCACTGGCTCTCCCTTATCCATTATTTTTGTTATATCCTCAACAAATTCCAGAAGATTCGTCAATCATGATTTCACCTTTATAAATGCATGGTGACTTTGACCGATCCTGGCACAGCTTTACAAATGCGCTGCTATAACATGTCCAGCTCTTTGTTTTTTCGTGTTCGGGTGCGAGCCGGGAACATGTGATATTTCAGTTGGCTATGAAGTAACATGCTCATAATTGCAGATTTTTCACGCCGGTCCTCAAACATGACGCCTAACCGTGGGATTGAACAATGTGGTCAAATGTAAATGTGCTAAAGGCATAATAGCAAGTCAATAAATTGTCATTTTTATACCACTTTGGAACACTTTGGCCTGAATGCCTTCCTGTCATGTGCTGAGCGAATGTAAGATTACATTATTTCATTAATATAAGGGCGTAGAGGGGTGGGGTGGAAGAAATGTGGGCAGTATTAGTGTGATGGGCCTGCCGATGTGATTTTAGCCTGAAAACATTTATCCACGAGAGGTATCATTGCTGATGATGAGAAAGATAGTCGAATGCTACGGGGTGTACTGTCTGTCACACTTCCCTGCTCTCTTTCTGTCTCACTCAAATGAACACACAAACACACTGTCTGTCTCTCTGTCTCTCTGTCTCTCCCTCTCTGTCTCTTTGTCTCTGTCTGTCTGCCTGTCTGCCTGTCTGTCTGTCTGTCTGTCTGTCTGTCTGTCTGTCTGTCTGTCTGTCTGTCTGTCTGTCTCTCCCTGTCTGTCTGTCTGTCTGTCTGTCTGTCTGTCTGTCTGTCTGTCTGTCTGTCTGTCTGTCTGTCTGTCTGTCTGTCTGTCTGTCTGTCTGTCTGTCTGTCTGTCTGTCTGTCTGTCTATGTCTGTCTATCATTCCAAATATCTGTCTATCTGAACATGGACACAAAAAGCTGGAGTAACTCAGCGGGACAGGCAGCATCACTGGAGAAACATGGAAAATACGTGCAGGAGGAGGCCATTCGGTCCTTAGAGCCAGCACCGCCATTCATTGTGATCACGGCTGATAGTCCCCTATCAATAACCGCTAATTCGCGCAGTTATTGACCAAGCCTCTGTTACTCCATTCACCTGAGAGTCATGCCTCGGAAAGAACTTCGGATGCTGGTTTAAATCGAAGGTAGACACAAAATGCTGGCGTAACTCAGCGGGACAGGCAGCATCTCTGGGGGGAAGGAATGGGTGTTGTTACCGGTCGAGACTGAAGAAGGGTCTCGGGCGGAAACGTCAAACGTTCCTCCTCTCCAGAGATGCTGCCTGTCCCGCTGAGTTACTCCAGCATTTTGTGTATGTCTGCGAGTAATGCATCATCTGCAGTGAAACCGTGCCTCTCGTTGTTCGCAGAATCCTGCTGGTACGTTTGCCGCTCAACGAGCTCTATTGCCTGCGATACAATACGATATGATATAATTGTATTTATCCCAGGAGAGAAATTCATTTGCCATCAGTCAGGAAAACACAAAATACACAAACCACAAAATACATGAAACATGAAATTAAAGTGACGAGTGGAAAGGCTAGGGGTGTGTGCAGAGATTGGGGGGGGGGGGGGGGGGGGGGGCAGTCTCAGTCTATCCTATGACAGAGGAGGGAGGAGTTGAGAAGTTTGATAGCCACAGGACAGAAGGATCTCCTGTGGCGTTCTGCCCAGCATCTTGGACAGGTTACAATCCAATTATGACAATAAAATTCTAGTTTCCCGTTGTTGGTTTTGTTGCGGTCTGATACCAGCTGTGGAACTAGCCTTATTTCCGTTGGCTATGATGTAAATGTTAATGTGTGTAGATTTACCTGGCCAATGCTCAAACATGAATTCTAACCGTAGTTTAGATTACTGTCATGTGTATCGAGGTACAGGGAAATGCTTTTGTTGCGTCCTAACCAGTCATCGGAAAGACAATACATAGAAACATGGAAACATAGAAAAATAGGTGCAGGAGTAGGCCATTCGGCCCTTCAAGCCTGCACCGCCATTCAATATGATCATGGCTGATCATCCAACTCAGTATCCCGTACCTGCCTTCTCTCCATACCCCCTGATCCCTTTAGCCACAAGTGCCACATCTAACGCCCTCTTAAATATAGCCAATGAACTGGCCTCAACTACCTTCTGTGGCAGAGAATTCCAGAGACTCACCACTCCCTGTGTTCCCTCATCTCTGTCCTACAATCGATCCATTTGCAGTGTATAGATACAAGAAACGGGAATATCGTTAAACCAGCAATGTCACATCAGGGATAGTCGGTGGGTCACCAGAGGTAGACAATGAATCAGCAATGCTGTGTGATTGTGGGAGGATGATTCGTTTGCCGGATAACAACTGGGAAGAAACTGTTACCGAGTCTAGTCGTGTTCGTTTGCGCACTTGTGTAACTTTTTCCTGATGGGAGCGGGGAGAAGAGATAGGAGCCAGAGTGCGACTCGTCCTTGATTACGCCGTTCGCCTTGCGGAGGCAGCGTGAGGTATACTTGGAGACATTAGAAAGGAGGTTGGTTTGTGTGATGGCCTGGGCTGCATCCACAATTCGCTGCAATTTCTTGCGGTTTTGGGTGGAGCTGTTTCCAAACCAAGCTGTGATGCACTCTGATAAAATGTCATTGATCGTGCATCTGTCGAAGTTGGTGGGAGTTGCCGGGGACATGCCAAACTTTCTAAGCCTTCTCAGGCATTGGTGTGCTTTCTTGGTCGTTGCTTCAAAATGTTGGTCTAGGAGAAATTGTCGGTGATATTGACTCCAAGGAATTTAATCGTTTTAACAATCTCTACTGCGCCACCGTCAATGTGAGCTGGGGAATGTGTACCGCTTCGTTGCCTGAAGCAGATCACTCCATCCTTTGTCTTGCTCTCATTGAGGGAAAGGTTGCTGTCCCGCCGCCAGGACACGAGGTTCTAAATCTTCCTGTACTTCGTCTCATCCTTGTTTGATATCCGCCCCACAATGGTGGTGTCGTTTGCGAATTTGAAAATTGAATCGGATTTGTACATGGCTGCACAGTAGTGGGTGCACAATGAGAAATGAATGGGGAGGAGGACGCATTCTTGCGGAGCACCGTTGTTGAGGATTATCGTGAGGGATGATTTGTCCCCAATCCTTGGAGTCTGTTGGTCAGACAATCGAGTATCCAGTTGTAATTGGTGTATGTTGGTCAGGAATTGATGATATAGTTGCAGGATTGGACGATGCGGTGTCAGTAGCGGGAAAGCAACAGACTCACAGTTACAACGTTTTTTTTCCCCGCAGCATTTATAAAAAATCTCAGCTTCCGGTGAAAAATAAAGGCAATGGTTAGACATAGTACAGGAAATATTAGTCGCTCCCCGCCCCTCCCCGCCCTCCCCGCTGCTCCCCATGCCCCGCTCCTCCCCCCAACCCATCCTCTCTATCCCCTCCCCTCCTTTCTCCCCCCTCCCCTTCTCCCCCTCACCCTCATTCCCCCTCTAAAACCCTCTAACTCCCCTCACTCTCTGTCTCCGCCCCTCTCTCTCTCTGCCCCTCTCTCTCTGTCTCTGCCCCTCTCGATGTTTCTGCCTCTTTCTCGCTCTGCATCTCTCTCTCTGTCTCTGTCCCTGCCCCCTCGCTTTCTGCCCTCACTCAACAACCCCCTCGCTCACTGTCTCTAGACTCGCCTGCGAGTTGGGGGCTATGGGTGAGCGGATAGTGCGGGGATGGGGTAAAGGAGCGAATGAATAATATTAATATAATATTTAGGGGGTGGTTAGTGTGTGTGTGACGCCGCAGGCCGCCACCCCCTGCAACTGCCAGACATTTGCAACAATGTCGCCATCACAGCTCCTGCAGGACAGGGGGGGGAGGGTCAATTGGTATTACAATTGGGGATTGGGATTTTTTTTCAACTCTAATACCGGGAGGCTCATGAGCTATGGTGTTAGCTGAGGAGTGCTCGAATCTTACCTTTGCCAACCGGTGGAGTTGGAGGTCCACGCCTCCCCTGGCTATGGGTAGGGGACGGGTGTTTTGGGGGAACAGATTCAACGGGTCTGCACTTTGTCTAGTAACTATTAAAAGTCTGATCTTGGATGAGTATTTATTTGTGCGTATGTGTGTGTGGGTGTGTGTGTGTGTGTGGGTGTGGGTGTGTGTGTGTTTGTGTGTTTGTGTATGTGTGTTGGTGTGTAATCACATCTTCGCGAAAAAACGACACAATAACGGTAAAATTATTACATATTCCGGTAGACATTTCCCCCTTGATTCCAAAACGCCTTATCTGAAAATGTCATGCTTTTTATTCTTGAGTTATTACTGAAATTGTTTAAAAATCAGACACAACTGAATTTTAAAATAACTCCCCTTTAATCAAAAGACGCAGAAAGAACGAACACGTCCTTTAATCGCCGCTGCCGGAGATGCAGTCGCGCCCTGCACTGAGTGGTGTCCCTCTCTGTGCGCCTGTGTCCCTCTCTGTGTCCTTCTCTGTGCCTCTGTGTCCCTCTCTGCGCCCCTGTGTCCCTCTCTGTGCCCCCGTGTCCCCCTGTGTGCCTTTGAGGCCCTCACTGTGCCTCTGCCCTCTCTCTCTCTGCCCCACCCTCTCTAGCCGCGCCTGCGAGTTGGGGGCTATGCGTGAGTGGATAGGGCACGGACTGGGTTAAAATGAGCAAATGAATAATATTCATATAATATCAAGGGGGGTGGTTAGTGTGTGTGTGGGGGCGGTTATTGTGTGTGTGTGTGTGTGGGGGGGGGGGGGGGGTTGGCTAGTGTGTGTGTGTGTGTGTGGGGGGGTGGTTAGTGTGTGTGTGGGGGCGGTTATTGTGTGTGTGTGTGGGGGGGGGGGGTTGGCTAGTGTGTGTGTGTGTGTGGGGGGCTAGTGTGCGTGTGTGTGTGTGTGTGGGGGGGGGGGGTTGGCTAGTGTGTGTGTGTGTGGGGGGGGTTGGCTAGTGTGTGTGTGTGGGGGGGGGGGTTGGCTAGTGTGTGTGTGGGGGGGGGTTGGCTAGTGTGTGTGTGTGTGTGGGGGGGGGGGTTGGTAGTGTGTGCGTATCTGTGGGGGGGGGGGGGGTTGGTTAGTGTGTGTGTGACGCCGCAGGCCGCCCCTTGCCCGCAACCGCGCGTTGAGTGGACGGGAGCCAACCGGTCCCACTTGGTCTGGTATTCACGAAACTAAATTAAACTCTAAACTCAAACTATAAACTAGAACTTTAAAATCTAAACTCTAAACTAGAAACAAAAGCAGGAACGGGGTACTGATTGGGGATGATCAGCCATGATCACATTTAATGGCGGTGCTGTTTCGAGGGGCCGAATGGCCTACTCCTTCATCTAGTTTTTTATTTTTCTAAGTTCCTATGTTTCAAATTATAAACTCAAATTACAAACTCTAAACTCAAAGCATGAACTATATGTACAACTATAGCCCAGTCCCATGGTACGAGTTCATTCCAAGAGCTCTCCCGAGTTTAAAAAAAAACAAACTCGTGGTAAGCACGGTGAATGAATGTAGCGGGTATGTCGGAGCTCGGGGACATCTCTCAGCAGCTCCTAACGCCAACGGCAGGTACTCGGGAAGACTCGCTAATGGCAGGTAACCGAGATTCCGTTTTTTTCTTTCACTTGGGTTCACTCTTGGGTGGACTTGCACCGTGAGACAGGGCCAGGCAGCAAATCTACCGCTGCGGCACCGTGCCGTCCTGCTTTCTGTTATGTAAACATAGGTGAAATCATTGGACAAAGTCAGCATGGATTTACGAAAGGTAAATCATGTCTGATGAATCTTGTGGAATTTTTCGAAGATGTAACTAGTAGCGTGGATGGGGGAGAACCAGTGGATGTGGTGTATCTGGAATTCCAGAAGGCTTTCGACAAGGTCCCACATAAGCGATTAGTATATAAACTTAAAGCATATGGCATTGGGGGTTCAGTATTGATGTGGATGGAGAACTGGCTGGCAAACAGGAAGCAAAGAGTAGGAGTAAACGGGTCGTTTTCACAATGGCAGGCAGTGACTAGTGGGGTACCGCAAGGCTCAGTGCTGGGAACCCAGCTATTTACAATATACATAAATGATCTGGATGAGGGAATTGAAGGCAATATCTCCAAGTTTGCGGATGACACTGCTGGGGGGCAGTGTTAGCTGTGAGGAGGATGCTAGGAGAATGCTAGGTGACTTGGATAGGCTGGGTGAGTGGGCAAATGTTTGGCAGATGCAGTATAATGTGGATAAATGTGAGGTTATCCACTTTGGTGGCAAAAATAGGAAAACCGACTACTATCTAAATGGTGGCCGATTAGGAAAAGGGGAGATCCAGCGCGACCTGGGTGTCATGGTACACCAGTCATTGAAAGTAGGCATGCAGGTACAGCAGGCAGTGAAGAAAGCCAATGGTATGTTGGCTTTCATAGCAAAAGGATTTGAGTATAGGAGCAGGGAGGTTCTACTTCAGTTGTATAGGGTCTTGGGGAGGCCACACCTGGAGTATTGCGTACAGTTCTGGTCTCCAAATCTGAGGAAGGACATTATTGCCATAGAGGGAGTGCAGCGAAGGTTCACCAGACTGATTCCTGGGATGTCAGGATTGTCTTATGAACAAAGACTGCATAGACTCGGTTTATACGCTCTAGAATTTAGGAGATTGAGAGGGGATCTTATAGAAACTTACAAGATTCTTAAGGGGTTGGACAGGCTAGATGCAGGAAGATTGTTCCCGATGTTGGGGAGGTCCAGGACAAAGGGTCACAGCTTAAGGATAAGGGGGAAATCCTTTAGGACCGAGATGAGAAGGAATTTTTTCACAAAGAGAGTGGTGGGTCTCTGGAACTCTCTGCCACAGAGGATAGTTGAGGCCAGTTCATTGGCTATATTTAAGAGGGAGTTAGATGTAGCCCTTGTGGCTAAGGGGATCAGAGGGTATGGAGAGAAAGCAGGTACGGGATACTGAGTTGGATGATCAGCCATGATCATATTGAATGGCGGTGCAGGCTCGAAGGGCCGAATGGCCTACTCCTGCACCTAATTTCTATGTTTCTATGTTTCTATGTAAAACGTTGATCTAAACTGGCCCTGGTTGTGTCCGGATGATTGTCTCGATAATTGAAGCTGCAAGAGTGGTGAAGGTGTTTTACCCTCGCCTCGATCATCCATATATGGCCGGAAATATTCCCATCTGAAGCGGACACCTCTGACATTTACCTGAATATCTTCACAGGTGTGTATTCTTGTCCCGAGGAATGGACCAAGCTCCAGCAAAGCTGTTATCACTTTTCCTCAAGCTCGGACACGTGGGTGGAGGCCCAAAGATCCTGTGCATCAGCCGACGCCCACCTTGTTGTCATTAATAATGCTGAAGAACAGGTAGGATTTCTTCTGTGATAACACCTGCAGACAGCGTTCCCTGCTAAGTGATACTTGCGATCCACTATGAAAGTGCGGTGCTATTCCTACTAGAAATTAAAGTCATGTTTGACCCGGACAGTTTGCGTTTACATGCGGGATAGTCTGAGCTCAATCACACTCCACTTGTGTTTTCATGGAAATATCACCTGTTTCTTTGTACCGCATGAAATAGCGGTAGACATCTGGATCTGGATCTGGATCTGGGTGTAATACGCTGAAAGGCTCCAGGTGGAGCATCACTCAGCACTGTCTGGTCGGGTATTCCAATCCCTTGCTGTCTTGAAGAAAAACGAGTTTGAAAGTTCTCATGAAGTGCCGTGCGGAATGAAATAATGTCCAGGTTGGTAGCTTCTGGTTGACATGCCCATGGGTGCTTGGATTAACTGGATGTGGCCCTCCATCTTTAATCAATGGTGGTATTCTTGATCTAGTGGAATGTTGTCAGTCTGATGAACTTGCGACGAGTAGTAGGTGGATGAAATGTAAGGTCCTTCATCATGCTGGAGACTGAGCTCTGCCACTTGTAGTTGTTAGATATGAAACTTGCTGCTCTGTTTTGCTGGTTCAAAGGACCAGGCTGAGCAACAAGGCACAGGAGGTAGCCCCAGTAGTAGGGGTTTGGTGTGGGAGTGTATTGTTGTGTGTGTGGTTGTTGTAGACCGGTTGTGGGCCGTGTTCTACGAGTTAACCTCCAAATGCAGAAAGTGCTTTCCGTACACGAGCAGCGCCCTAAAGACTTCGTCAATGTCCTGCCTGATATTCAGGGCATCAGCTTTATAACCGGGACATGTAAACATGGAAAATTCTAAACACATATCCCTCTCGCCCTATACCGGCATTTAATTTATCTAGTTGTTAATACCTAGACGAGCGTTATAGAGCAGGATAAATCTTACACGGGGTTGTACATACAAGTAGTACAGTACTGTCACCAGCTATTGTTTCCACATATACTGAAATCCTTCTGTTTCCATGACAGGGCTTTTTGAAGAAACATGTTGATGTCATTCGTGGATTGGCCTGAGTGATTCGGCCTCTGAAGGTGACTGGCGCTGGGCAGATGGAACCGATTATAATTCCTCTGTAAACTGAGTTGCTTTCCGGTCGCACGTTATGCACAGGGTCTGTGTCTGTGGTGTTGAATGTTGAGGAGAAAACACAATACTGTATGTCAATACCTTATAATCCACCTGGTGGCCTACAAACCAACGGCATGAACAATGAATTTCTAATTTCAGATGACCGTAGGATTGCGAAGGAAAATATCTCTTGTTGCAAAATCCTCCATTAGAATTGGACGCACATTGACAATGCCTCTTCTTATCCTCTTCGGAAAATGTAAAAAATTACCTTTTACAGTATAGACTTTCATAGGAGGCACCGATCCACCCATGCCATGCTTGCATCTCCTTAAAATTCCTTCACGATTCTCAGCACAGCTCATCCTTATGTGCTGATCTTTAGTCAGAGGGTGGTGAATCTATGCAATTATTTTCCAGAGAACACTAGGAGGGAGAGATAGATCAGCCATGATTGAATGCCAGCGTAGACTTTATGGGCCAAATGGCCAAATTCTACTCATATTCCTAAAGAGCTTGTGATCAAAGGCAGTGAAGGATAATCTCTCAATTTCCGAGGGCTAACCCATCCACAATAATTTCCAGGGAGCACGACTCCACACAGGATGAAATAGACAAATTGACCATTCATCATCGTTAATTTTTATCAGCAGTTAAGCACTGTGGCGCCACCCACACAACAAACCACATTGACCTCCAAGGCGTATGACAATAGCTACACCCAAAGTCTCGTCCTCTTTCGCCAGAAAATGGATAATAAGAGGGAAGGATCGCCACTAATTCCCTTATTCCTTTATAAAAATACATGAAGTGTTGGTGTCCTGGCAGTATCTCTGGAGATCATAGATAGGCGACGTTTCGGGTCGAGATCCTACTTCTGACAGAAGAAGAAGAAGTGTTCCCGAAATTCCCTGAGTTTGGACATTAGGAACAGAGTGGAAACGGAAGGTTATAGGGAGGGCAAGACGGAAAATGCTGCACAAAACTTTAAGGGCGGCTCGGAGGCGCAGCTATAGAGGTGCAACGACAGATATACCAGGTTCGGGTGCTGTCTGCATGGAACGTGTTCTTTCTCCCCGTGACTTGCGTGGGTGTTCCCGGGTTCTCCGATTGCCTCCCATACTCCAGTACAGTGCAGTAGGCTAATTGGCTTGGTAAAATTATTGATGTATCTCTCCACCCTAACCCCATTCTCCCACCTTCTCCCCATAACCCCTGACTGCCGTACTAATCAAGAATCTATCCCTTCCTTAAAAAAAAATTAGTAAAATTGACGGGCTCCACAGCCTTCTGTGGGAAAGAATTCCACAGATTCACCACAATCTGACTAAATAAATTCATAAGGAATGTCCTTTAATTCTGAGGCGAGGATCACTAGTCCTAGATTCTCCCATGAATGGAATCATCCACTCCACATCTACCCACTATTCGGTAAGTTTCAATGAGGTCCCTCCTCATCCTTCTAAACTGCAGCCAGCACAGGCCCAGCGCCGTCAAA
Organism: Raja brachyura; assembly: GCA_963514005.1. The sequence goes on from CAUPSL010001478.1 coordinate 13,962, forward strand.
CGCTCATCACATGTTGTAGTTGAATAAGACGTCGGTGCGGCCGCATTTAGAGTGTTGTGTTCCGTTCTGGGCGCCACGTTGGAGAAACTCAGCAGGCCGGGGAGTATTTCTGGCGATAAATGTTGTCAAACTTGAGAGGGTACGGAGGCGATTTGCGAGGATGTTGCCAGGACTAGCGGGTCCGAGCTATGAGGAGAGGTCGAGTCGTCTGGGACACCATTCCTTGGAGCGGAGGAGGATCAGGGGTGAATTTATAGAGGTGTATATAATCATAAGAGGAAGAGATCGGGTATACGTTAGTCTCTTGGCCAGGCAGGTACGTGGACAGGGCAGGTTTGGAGTAGTGTAGCTGGGACATGTTGGTCGGTGAGGGTAAGTTCGGCCGAAGTGCCCGTTTCCACTCTGTATCACTCAATGACGCAATGAACACCTGTTAGTCGAATGTCGGGAGCGAGAGATAAAATGAGGCACGCCAGTGTCTTGGAGCGAGATGGCAGCCGCTTCATTAAAGAATGGTGGTCCCTGCTGAAACACTCAAAGAGTTTCCATGTTTCCGGTACTGAATAAGGTGACATTGCCTGTATTATGCGTTCAATCCAGCCGTCTGTGCAACCTCCAGCCAAGATTGCTACAGAACTGGTCCAGTCCTCAATTATCCAACGGCCCATTCATTTCTTGCTTCTCCCGCAGGTTTTGGGCGGATGACCAACCCAATGGTCACAATGATTACGACGAAGACTGCGCAGTGGTCTCTAAAGATGGATCGTGGCACGATTGGCCATGCAGTTCCGAGCACACCATCATCTGTGAAAAACCAGCGCAGTGACCTTTCCATTGTCGTTACAGAGGGGGCAAAGCGGACAGAGCGTCCGCGTTAAATGTCCCGCACATGTGTAGCAGGTGCGCGACCATTAGCTGATATTGGCCATTTGACTGCGCAGCCTGCGCTCTCACTTCCTTCCTGTCCCCACTGCATCAACTTTAAAGCTCACTGCTGAGATTCCGTTTTGCTTCATTATCATAGCACGGCATTGAAAATCCCGCTTGCAGAAATATATATAGGAAGGAACTGCAGATGTGTACCGAAGATAGACGCAGAATGCTGGTGCAACTCAGCGGGACAGGCAGCATCTCTGGATAGAAAGAATGGATGACGTTTCGGGTCGCGACTCTACTGCAGACTGAGAGTCAAGGGAGAGGGAGACACAGAGATCGGGAAGTGTAAGGTGTGAACGAGAGATCAAAGGGTTCGATGGTCAAGGAGAATGTAGAATTGTTATTGTTATCCCCTCATTGTTAGCTGAGGGGAAGGTGACTACCAAAGCACACAATCAGAAAAATGGAATCAAGGGGACAGTCATGTCGGAATAAGAGTCACGATGCGAAACGTCGCCAATCCACGTCCTTCAGAGATGCCGCATGGCCCGCTGAATTACAACTGAATTGCCTAATGGACCAGTTGTCAGCGTTCCACTCGCATGTAAGGTGGTCACATCCTTCATCCCGCCGCTGGTCTGTGCAAAGCTCAATTAAATATGTTATTCGGCGTGCAGCAACTTTAACTGGGCTTCTATGAGTGACCATGCTTCATTTTCTGTCACCGACATGGTAGCAACTGGAAAACAATGCGCTCATAAAATCTCCAACAGAAGCCACACCTCACTTAGGATTAGCGCATCTCCAAAGTCCTCTCCCACCCGCACATCAACTTGGTCCTTACTGCTACAGTCGCAGAAGTATTCGCTTCAGGTGTTCCGGAGACAACGGGGCCTTGAGGACCGTGACATAAACGGTCCTCTCATCTGAGGAGTCTGTAGATTGTATAAACCGCTGATAAGCGCCATTCTCTGCGACCCCGTCTCTGGTAATCCTGATGCTCAATAAAGAAGCTTTGTTTGACTGCGTGTGTTTGGCTCAGTGTTCTTCTGGTCAGTAGTCGCAGAGGTCAAGGAAGATGCTTCCTGTAACTAACATGTTCTGAGTTTCATGCTCAGAGGGGTTAGTGGCTCTTTCTGAGATTCGGCACTCTAGAGCATTTCGTGTCTCAGCCGACGGTCCTTCCCAGAGAGAACCAGCGCTCACATCAAATCTCAAGAGGAGAGATGGCAACCCCGGGCCTTCTATAATACCATGCACGGAGGGCTGTGTGTGGTTTTGGTCTCCGGTCCTGTAAAGGGACAAACTGGCCCCCGGGCAGTGTGGATCACGTTCAGCACATGGGCATCCACTCTGAGCCCGGGTCCTGTGATGAGGTAATGCAAGAGGGACCCGTACCAAATGGGGTCTGGAGGAATGAGATATGTCAAAAAGCGACCCCGGAAGGGATTGGCGCTGAGAGGCTCTTTGCATTGGCGGGGTGGTGGAAATGGGCACCAACCTCAGGATGTACATTGGCCACTGAGGTCCGAACTGGGGAGAAATTCCTCTCCTCGGCGGCTGGGTAATTCCGGGGTAATCCACGATTACCTGAACAGTGTATCAGTGGGACACGGTGCCGATAATGGAAACTAGATTCACCACCAATGTAAGATAAGGGCGCAAGGGTTGCGTATGGAGAGAAGGAATAAGATGGGCAGAGAAAGATGCCGTAGGTACTAGAGTATAGAGAAAGAGAAAATGCTTGAGTAGACGAGTGTGAAGATAAATGGAGGGAGCACCAGAGGGAGTCTGGAGAGAGAGGGAATATGTGTGGGCACATTCAGACAAAAGAAGAAACACTGAAGATGTCAGATCGTGCGCAGACATGGGGCACAATATGAAAGGGATTGCCTGGGGAAATGGAAGGGAGTGAGAATGACAAAACGGAGAGCCCAAGTGTATGAGGGAGAGACAGAGAGAGCTGGGCTGTTGCAAACAATACGAGAGAGGGTGAAGATGGAGTGTGGAATGAAACAGTGACGTTGATTGTGATATTAGAATGTGGGATGAAAGAGAAGGGGTGAGAGGGCTGGAGAATAGTGAGAAAGAAGGAGACGTGGAAGTGAAGATTGGGGAGTCAACATGGAGGGATGTGTATGAAGGAGAGAGGGTGAAGGTCTGGATGTGTGGAGATTGGCGGATGTTCCTGCCTGCTCAATTGAGGCTTGGTCCCCTTCCCCAGAATGTACACTATATCAGGATTAATTTAGACATCCGCCTGTACTTTACGTCTCAAAGTTACAGTCCGTCCTTTAAAGCTATTTAGGATCATATCCCCAGTAATAGGGTAATGCTCAAAGTGGAAACTGAATGTTTGCGCAATGCACGCTGGATGCAACGTAGAGCACAAACCATTGCTGAACAATGACATTGTTGAAAGTCGGCTGTAAGCAGGAGCGATCAGCTAGAAAAGATGGAGGGCTTTTTGTATCACCCTTTCTAGGAGGGAAACTACTAGCATGGAGGGTGCAAAGCAAGTTTACTTTTGTGTTGCCTAGGCGCAAATGCTTCCACGTCCACATCAAGGCTTAAAAATATCCCCGAGTTCCTCAAAATCCATATTCACGGCTGAGTTTCTCAGAAATTAGCGGGTATTCAGAAAATGGAAGTTTATGATTCAGAATTACTTCACCCATGCTTTCCAGAAACAAGAAGTTGGTCCAGCTAAGAACATGCAACGTGACGAGGCCCATCAAAATATCTACATTTGTTTTTTCTGCTTAACGAAGTACAGACAATGGGGAAATAAAGTCAGGTAAACATTAGCAAACATCATATCAATTTGCTGATATTAAACGGACATTCATCGAACAACGTCAGTGCGGTGATTATTAATTAAAGGGGCAAACCATGAAGTGTTGGAGGAATTCAGTGGCTGGGCATCATCTGAGGAGGGAATGGACGGTCGACTTTTCGCGTTGGGCCACCCCACAGATACAGACTAAGTTCGTCCTCCAGAGTCATAGTGTTGTGCAGCGTGGAAACATTCCCTTCGGCCCAACTTGCCCACACCGGCTAGCATGTCCCAGCTACACTCGCCCGAGCTGCCTGCGTTTGGTCCATATCCCTCCAAACCTATCCTATCCATGTACCTGTCTAACTGTTTCTTAAATGTTGGACAGTCCCAGCCTCAAGCACCTCCCCAGGTAAATTGCTCCATACCCCCACCACCCTTTGTGTGAAAAATGTATCCCTCGGATTCCTATTAAATATGTTCCCCTTCGCCTGAAACCCAGTCCTCAGGTCCTCGATTCATCTACTCTGAACTGGAGACTGTATGCATCTATCGATCTATTCCTCTCATGATTTGATACACCTCTATAAGGCCACCTGCTGATTTGTGTTTTGCTCAAGATTCCAGCATTGCAATGAGAGGGACATATCTTGCAGGCTGAGAAAATACGTCGTCAGAAGTCACGGAACCTTCAGACACAAATATTGCCTGTTGGAACTAACGAGTGAAATAAACTTGTGATGATCAAGAGTATCCTGAAATCGTCCGCTTGACCGCTTTTACGAACTTAATCATATAACAATATTAACATAGCGTGTAACAAAGTTGTGGGCTGAGAAATACCTGAGAGCGAGGGTGATTTGTCCGCATGTTGACCGTTGAGGTGGGGTCGTCTAACGTGCAGGTGTTTAGTGACTGGTTAGTGAAGGTCGATTGGGAAAATGGTGTGAATGGAACGAGGGTTCTTCATTCCTTGTACCTCCGCTTATATGTGGCCATGTCCGTGCCTTAAGCAAATTGCAAAATCTTTATTCTCAGCTCGGGTTAGATCGGGGAATCTAAAAATCATAGGTGTGTCGGAAACTTACAATCGGAGCAGAAAATGTTGGAACACCTCAGCATGCCAAGTAAGCGGGAAAGGCTTGGTAGAAATCATTAATTAACTCTCCAGAATATGCAAAAAAAAATCAACTCGGTGGCAGGATTTAGAATCATGGTACATATTCAGCGACAATGCTTTGTCTTAATTTTGTCTTCTTTTTACAGAGGCCCGGGACCGTTGGAGTGAGTGGACGAGGGTCAGGGGCGGTGAGTACATAACTCTAGCGCGGGGCTTGTTTTCACAGAGGCCCGGGACAGTTGGAGTGAGTGGAGGAGGGTCAGGGGCGGTGAGTACATAACTCTAGCGCGGGGCTTGTTTTCACAGAGGCCCGGGACCGTTGGAGTGAGTGGAGGAGGGTCAGGGGCGGTGAGTACATAAATCCAGCGCGGGGCTTGTTTTCACAGTGGCCCGGGACCGTTGGAGTGAGTGGAGGAGGGTCAGGGGCGGTGAGTACATAAATCCAGCGCGGGCTTGTTTTCACAGAGGCCCGGGACCGTTGGAGTGAGTGGAGGAGGGTCAGGGGCGGTGAGTAGATAAATCTGGAACATTCCATACTGAATAGGGAGGTTTCTGGTGGAAGCCGCTGATTGGTGGAAGCAGACTAGAGGAAGCAGCTGATTGGGTGGAACCTCTGGTTAGTATTTCTGTTTTCTGGTTAAAGGTACACTGTGTTAGTAAAGGTACAGTGTTTTAGTAAAGGTACAGTGCTTTTGGTTTGTATGATAAAGGTACAGTTTAAAGGTCAAGAGGGAGCAGCTGTTTGAGTCAGATACCTGCTGATTTCTCACAGCAGTTTCCATTATATTATACTGGTATCGGATCCAGGGTAAGGCGAGAGAATGTCAGCCAGAGCAGTGTACTGTACAGCATGTCAGATGTGGGAGGTCATGGTATCGGATGGCCCTCTTGACGTCCACATCTGCATCAGGTGCAGAGAGATGGGGCTCCTAAGGGACCGTATTAGGGTCCTGGAGCAGCAGCTCGATGACCTCTGCCTGGTCAGGGAGAGTGAAGAGGTGATAGAGGAGAGTTATAGGGAGGTGGTCACTCCAAAACCACAGGAGAGAGACATGTGGGTCACGCTAAGGATGGGCAAGGGGCAGAGGCATGAACGAGTGAGTACTCCAATGTCAGTACACCTGGCAAATAAGTACTTCTGTTTGAGTACGGATGGGGGTGACAGCCTACCCAAGGGTAGCGACAGCGGATGGGGCTTCAGCACAGAGACCGGCCCTGTTGCTCTGAAAGGTGGGGAAAAAAAGAGGAGTGCAATAGTAATTGGGGACTTTATTGTTAGGGGGTCGGATAGGCGATTCTGTGGACGCAGTCGGGAGACCAGGATGGTGGTCTGCCTCCCTGGTGCCAAGGTCTCGGACGTGTCTCAACGTGTCCAAGATATCCTCAAGTCAGAGGGAGAGGAGCCTGAGGTCGTGGTACATATAGGTACCAATGACATAGGTAAAAAAAGGGAAGAGGTCCTGAAGGGAGGATTTAAGGACTTGGGAGGAGAGTTGAGGAAAAGGACCAAAAAGGTAACAATCTCAGGATTACTGCCTGTGCCACGTGACAGTGAGAGTAGAAATGGAGCAAGGTGGAGGATAAATGCTTGGCTGAAAGACTGGTGCACAGGGCAGGGATTCAAGTTTCTGGATCATTGGGACTTCTTTTGGGGTAGGTGGGACCTGTACAGAAAGGATGGGTTGCACTTGAACCCGATGGGGACCAATATCCTGGCGGGGAAATTTGCAAAGGCCACTGGGGAGACTTTAAACTAGAATGGTTGGGGAGAGGGATGCAAATAGAAAAAGCTAGTAGATAGAATGGGAGGCAGGAAGCAGAAAAGGGAAGCACTCGGACACAAGAGGAGAAAGAAAAAAAAGGAAATAAACAGAGAATAAGTGATGGGGGGTTTCTTAAATGTGCATATTTTAATGCTAGGCACATTGTAAGAAAGGTGGATGAGCTTAGAGTCTAGATAGACACCTGGAAGTATGATGTTGTGGCGATCAGTGAAACATGGTTGCAGGAGGGCTGTGATTGGAAACTAAATATTCCAGGATTTTGTTGCTTCAGGTGTGATAGAATTGGAGGGGCAAGAGGTGGAGGTGTTGCATTGCTAGTCAGGGAAGATATTACAGCAGTGCTTTGGCAGGATAGATTGGAGGGCTCATCTAGGGAGGCTATTTGGGTGGAACTGAGAAGTGGGAAAGGTGTAGCAACACTTATAGGGGTATATTATAGATCGCCAAATGGGGAACGAGAATTGGAAGAGCAAATATGTAAAGAGATAGCAGATATTAGTATTAAGCACAAGGTAGTGATTGTGGGAGATTTCAACTTTCCACACATAGACTGGGAAACACATTCTGTAAATGGGCGGGATTGTTTGGAGTTTGTAAAATGTGTGCAGGATAGTTTTTTGCCGCAATACATAGAGGTGCCTACTAGAGGAGGGGCAGTGCTGGACCTCCTGTTAGGAAATGAGACGGGACAGGTGGCAGAGGTATGCGTTGGGCAGCACTTCGGGTCCAGTGATCACAATACCATTAGTTTCAATATAATTATGGTGAAGGACAGAACTGGGCCTAGGGTTGAGATTTTTGATTGGAGAAAGGCTAACTTTAACGAGATGCGAGATGATTTAAAATGAGTGAACTGGGACATTTTGTTTTATGGGAAAGATGTAGAAGAGAAATGGAGGACATTTAAAGGGGAAATTTTAAGAGTACAGAAACTTTATGTTCCTGTTCGGTGGAAAGGAACCAGTAAAAATTGGAAAGAGCCCTGGGTTTCAAGGGAAATTGGACATCTTGTTCGGAAAAAGAGGGAGATCTACAATAATTATAGGCAGCATGAAGTAAATGAGGTGAAATGAGAAAGAAATTAGAAAAGCTAAAAGAAGATATGAGGTTGCTTTGGCAAGTAAGGTGAAAGTAAATCCAAAGGGTTTCTACAGCCATATTAATAGCAAAAGGATAACAAGGGATAAAATTGGTCCATTGGAGAGACCGAGTGGACAGTTATCTGCAGAGCCAAAAGAGATGGGGGAGATATTAAACAATTTCTTTTCTTCGGTATTCACCAAGGAGAAGGATATTGAATTATGTGAGGTAAGGGAAACTAGTAGAGTTGCTATGGATACTATGAGTTTCAAAGTAAAATAAGTACTGACACTTTTGAAAAATATAAAAGTGGATAGGTCTCCAGGTCCTGACAGGATATTCCCGAGGACATTGAGGGAAGTTAGTGTAGAAATAGACGGGGCTATGACAGTCATATTTCAAATGTCATTAGAAACGGGAATAGTCCCCGAGGATTGGCAGACTGCGCATGTTGTTCCATTGTTTAAAAATGGTTCTAAGAGTAAACCTAGCAATTATAGACCGGTTAGTTTGACTTCAGTTACATAGAAACATAGAAATTAGGTGCAGGAGTAGGCCATTCGGCCCTTCGAGCCTGCACCGCCATTCAATATGATCATGGCTGATCATCCAACTCAGTATCCCGTACCTGCCTTCTCTCCATACCCTCTGATCCCCTTAGCCACAAGGGCCACATCTAACTCCCTCTTAAATATAGCCAATGAACTGGCCTCAACTACCCTCTGTGGCAGAGAGTTCCAGAGACCCACCACTCTCTGTGTGAAAAAAGTCCTTCTCATCTCGGTCCTAAAGGATTTCCCCCTTATCCTTAAGCTGTGACCCCTTGTCCTGGACCTCCCCAACATCGGGAACAATCTTCCTGCATCTAGCCTGTTCAACCCCTTAAGAATCTTGTAAGTTTCTATAAGATCCCCTCTCAATCTCCTAAATTCTAGAGAGTATAAACCGAGTCTATGCAGTCTTTGTTCATAAGACAGTCCTGACATCCCAGGAATCAGTCTGGTGAACCTTCGCTGCACTCCCTCTATGGCAATAATGTCCTTCCTCAGATTTGGAGACCAGAACTGTACGCAATACTCCAGGTGTGGCCTCACCAAGACCCTATACAACTGAAGTAGAACCTCCCTGCTCCTATACTCAAATCCTTTTTCTATGAAAGCTAACATACCATTCGCTTTCTTCACTGCCTGCTGTACCTGCATGCCTACTTTCAATGAGTAGTGTACCATGACACCCAGGTCGCGCTGCATCTCCCCTTTTCCTAATCGGCCACCATTTAGATAGTAGTCGGTTTTCCTATTTTTGCCACCAAAGTGGATAACCTCACATTTATCCACATTATGCTGCATCTGCCAAACATTTGCCCACTCACCCAGCCTATCCAAGTCACCTAGCATTCTCCTAGCATCCTCCTCACTGCCCCCCAGCTTAGTGTCATCCGCAAACTTGGAGATATTGCCTTCAATTCCCTCATCCAGATCATTTATGTATATTGTAAATAGCTGGGATCCCAGCACTGAGCCTTGCGGTACCCCACTAGTCACTGCCTGCCATTGTGAAAACGACCCGTTAAATCCTACTCTTTGCTTCCTGTTTGCCAGCCAGTTCTCTATCCACATCAATACTGAACCCCCAATGCCGTATGCTTTAAGTTTATATACTAATCGCTTATGCGGGACCTTGTCGAAAGCCTTCTGGAAGTCCAGATACACCACATCCACTGGTTCTCCCCCATCCACGCTACTAGTTACGTCCTCGAAAAATTCCGCAAGATTCGTCAGACATGATTTACCTTTCGTAAATCCATGCTGACTTTGTCCAATGATTTCACCACTTCCAGTTGTGGGCAAATTAATGGAAAAGATACTTAGAGGTAATATATATAAGCATCTGGATAAACAGAGTCTAATTAGGAACAGTCAACATGGATTTATGCCTGGAAGGTGATGTTTGACTAATCTTCTTGAATTTTTTGAAGAGGTTACTAGGGAAATTGACGAGGGTAAAGCAGTGGATGCTGTCTATATGGACTTCAGTAAGGCCTTTGACAAGGTTTGTCATGGAAGGTTGGTTAAGAAGGTTCAACTGTTGGTTACAAAAGCAGGAATAGCAAGATGGATTCAACAGTGGCTGAATGGGAGAAGCCAGAGGGTAATGGTGGACGGCTGTTTGTCGGGTTGGAGGCAGGTGACTAGTGGGGTGCCTCAGGGATCTGTGTTGGGTCCTTTGTTGTTTGTCATGTACATCAATGATCTGGATGAAGGGGCGGTAAATTGGATTAGTAAGTATGCAGATGATACCAAGATAGGGGGTGTTGTGGATAATGAAGAGGATTTCCAAAGTCTACAGAGTGATTTACGCCAGTTGGGAAAATGGGCTGAAAGATGGCAGATGGAGTTTAATGCTGATAAATGTGAGGTGCTACACCTTGGCAGGACAAATCAAAATAGGACGTACATGGTAAATGGTAGGGAATTGAAGAATACAGTTGAAGAGAGGGATCTGGGAATAACCGTGCATAGTTCCTTGAAGGTGGAATCTCATATAGATAGGGTGGTAAAGAAAGCTTTTGGTATGCTAGCCTTTATAAATCAGAACATTGAGTATAGAAGCTGAGATGTAATGTTAAAATTGTACAAGGCATTGGTGAGACCAAATCTGGAGTATGGTGTACAATTTTGGTCGCCCAATTATAGGAAGGATGTCAACAAAATAGAGAGGGTACAGAGGAGATTCACTAGAATGTTGCCTGGGTTTCAACAGCTAAGTTACAGAGATAGGTTGAATAAGTTAGGTCTTTATTCTCTGGAGCGCAGAAGGTTACGGGGGGGACTTGATAGAGGTATTTAAAATGATGAGAGGGATAGACAGAGTTGATGTGGACAAGCTTTTCCCTTTGAAAATAGGGAAGATTCAAACAAGAGGACATTACTTTAGAATTAAGGGACAGAAGTTTAGGGGTAACATGAGGGGGAACTTCTTTACTCAGTGAGTGGTAGCGGTGTGGAATGAGCTTCCAGTGGAAGTGGTGGCGGCAGGTTCGTTGGTATCATTTAAACATAAATTGGATAGGCATATGGATGAGAAGGGTATGGAGGGTTATGGTATGAGTGCAGGCAGGTGGGACTAAGGGAAAAAAGTTGTTCGGCACGGACTTGAAGGGCCGAGATGGCCTGTTTCCGTGCTGTAATTGTTATATGGTTATATGATTAATTCTGGCATCGAGAATGTCGCTCTGCCGCCATCCATCCAAGGACATGGATTTACATGAGCCGGCGACTTTAAGGTGGCGGCGAAGCTTCAAGAGCCGAGCTCCTGACCCCATTTCAATGTTACTTTTCACCTGGGGTCAAAGTAACAGTTGGTGTACATATTTGCACAGAGATCTGCATTAGACCCCCAGTCTGAGGACACGTCTGCGGAAGGTATCGAGGTCACATCGACGTCAGAGTAATGTCACTTGAACATAGAATCTAATAGCGGATGTGTTTTTGCAATGCCATCAATTCAGCAAAACAGATTTGGAATTTTGCGAAATTGAGCGGAAAAGTGGAAGTGTAGCTCGAGGAACTATTTGAGCTGAAAATCGTAATCTCTCTGACTACTTCTTAAAAGTTCAAAACAGACCAGATCTCCCAGCAGAGAACATGGAAGGAATGGACATTTATGAAAATACCACTGCGCTTCACATCGAAGAGAAGAATGGAGATGAATTTGAGCCGGAAGATCTGAAGCCAGGTTTCATCACTATGTTAATAATATATTAGAATGTTTCCTAGTTATACAAGTTTTCCAGTTCAAATGAATGCGCTTGATTTAATTACTCTTCATCCTAACGAACGGGGGAGACTAGAATTTAACTGCGGGGGAGTGGGGGGTGGGATTGGCAAAACGGTGAAGAAAAAATGGGACGGATGGGTGTCCTGCCCATTTGAACTTAGCATACGGAGCCAATGATCCTTTCATCTGCAGATAGCTACAGAATGCTGGACAAACTTGGCGGGTCAGGCAGCATCTATGGAGAAAATGAATAGTCGACCTTTCCAGACCCTTCTTCAGACTTCAGCTTTTCTCTGGTGTGTAACTTCCACCACCTCCACTCTCCACTCAGGTCTATCGCCAGCCTGTTTTGCGTAAAGATTAGACAAAGGAAGATAAATATTTTTGTCAGTTGACAATTGCCGTCGGCTCCGTCGGCCGTCGCCAAGTTTAAACCGGGACAAGATTGATATATTTTCCATTGGAGGAATCAATAATTTGCTTTCAGTGATTAGTTTCATTTGCGCTTTGCAGAGCATTGGCCCCGAAGAGCAGATACTGCTCGACGAAATCTACCACCCAAGATTATCTACACTCTTCTGGGTATCTGCATCCTGGTTTCCATTCCGCCGATTGCTCTTGCGATTATACTGAGTGAGTTTAAACGTTGAACATTGCTGTGTAATGTAAATCTAAAATTAAAAACTGAAAATTGTGATAACCCTCAGCAAGTCAGGCCATATCGCTTATACTGAGTGAGTTTAAACGTTGAACATTGCTGTGTAATGTAATGGGGGGGGGGGGGGATCGGGGATCGGTGAAATAGATAGAACTTCTGTGATGCGGTAGAATACAGTCGCAACGACATGGGCACATAACGACTTTTGTCTATGTATTCTGTTGCTAAATCTCCGATTCACGGACGCATGGCATTTCCTGTATACTCTTTTTTAAATTTGTACATGCCTAGTGTCTGCAGCTTTTATATTATTAGTTTCGAAATCGAATTGAGGAATATACATGGATCTGCAAACATTAGTCTGAGAAACAACATTAATTCAGTCTTGAGGAGCAGTCTGGTCGTGATATAAGCTTGAGGGTGTGTGTCGTCGGTAACCCAATATCAAGGGCAATGGGGGTTATTTCAAAGCACGGGTCAATGTGTCGTTTTCTTCTCATTTGCCCCTTATTCCTTCCTTTCCGGATTCCCCATCACATAAGCGTTAGTATTCTAAGAAAAACATACGACGACGCGCCAGCTGCAGAATGGAACCAATTTAGATCAGGTGAATTCGGAAAAGTGGAATGTCCTGAACGTTTTTAAGATATTCCGGACATCTATCCCTGTTTGTTGTTGCAACCAGAGATGTGTTTGTAGCGTGCAAGGAAGTGGGAGGAATTACATATCCTAACATATCCTAACTGGCGGATAATCAAGGTACTGTAGATGTTTTTTTTTGGGGGGGGGGGCAAATTATATCGAACGTGTGATATTCACATCTTAGTTTCTATTTCAGTGGCACAGATGGGTGAAATCAAGAGGTCAGATGCTGAATTTCGGATGGAAAGTTCCCTATGGAAGAGCAATGGTGAGTGTAATAATGTAATCTGACAGATCTCATTAATGTAGACATCCAATCTCTCCTTCTCTGTCCCTATAAATCTGCTAATCAATGTGTCAATTGTCCCAAGTGTGTGGGGAATAACTGTTGTGTCATTCCACACCCCATCCCCCTCCTCACCCGCTACTCGTGAAATCACGTCCCTACTTTGTCATAGAGGCATAAAGTGATGCAGCGTGGAAACAGGCCCTTCGGCCCAACTTCCGCACGCCCGCCAACATGTCCCATCTACACTAGTCCCACCTGTCCATATCACCTCCAAACCTGTCGTATCCATCTATCTGTCTAACCGTCTTTTGAACGTTGGGATAGCCAATCTCTGCCTCCCAACTTCCCCTCATCCGTAATCCCAATCTATTCATGCACGACTGCCACTTCCCTTAATCCTCAGTTGGTCAAATAGCAAAGTGCCGGAGTAATTTAGCAGGTTATGGAGCTTTTTTGGGGAAAAAAGAACTGAGTGCCATTTCGAGCCCAGACCTCTTAAAGCAGCTTCTTACAAGCTGCGCCACCTGCTGGTTCCTTGACGGAACGGCTGTCATCTGCAGCTCACATCTCTCTGATAACAGCGGCCACTGGTGACGACATAGAAACATAGCAAAATAGGTGCAGGAGTAGGCCATTCGGCCCTTCGAGCCTGCACCGCCATTCAATGTGATGATGGCTGATCATCCAACTCAGTATCCCGTACCTGCCTTCTCTCCAGACCCCCTGATCCCTTTAGCCACAAGTGCCACATCTAACGCCCTCTTAAATATAGCCAATGAACTGGCCTCAACTACCTTCTGTGGCAGAGCATTCCAGAGACTCACCACTCTCTGTGTAAAGAATGGTTTCCTCATCTCGGACCTAAAGGAATTCCCCCTTATCCTTAGACTGTGACCCCTTGTTCTGGACTCCCCCAACATCGGGAACAATCTTCCAGCATCTAGCTTGTCCAACCCCTTAAGAATTTTTAAAGTTTGTATAAGATCCCCGCTCAATCTTCTAAATTCCAGCGAGTACAAGCCGAGTCTATCCAATCTTTCCTCATATGAAAGTCCTGACATCCCAGGAATCAGTCAGTTGAATCTTCTCTGTACCCCCTCTATGGCAAGAATGTCTTTCCTCAGATTTGGAGACCAAAACTGTACGCAATACTCCAGGTGTGGCCTCACAAAAACCCTGTACAACTGCTGCACAACCTCCCTGCTCCTATACTCAAATCCTTTCGCTATGAATGCTAACATACCATTTGCTTTCTTCACTGCCTGCTGCACCTGCACGCCTACTTTCAATGACTGGTGTACCATGACACCCAGGTCTCGTTGCATCTCCCCTTTTCCTAATCTGCCACCATTCAGATAATAGTCTACCCTCATGTTTTTGCCACCAAAATGGATAACCTCACATTTATCCACATTATACTGCATCTGCCATGCATCTGCCCATTCACTCAGCCTATCCAAATCACCCAGCAGACTCCAAGCATCCTCCTCACACCTAACTATACCCCCCAGCTTGGTGTCATCTGCAAATTTGGAGATGTTCTTCGTCCAAATCATTAATATATATTGTAAATAGCTGGGGTCCCAGCACTGAGCCTTGCGGTACCCCACTAGTCACTGCCTGCCATTCTGAAAATGACCCGTTTACTCCTACCCTTTGCACAACGATGATGCATAGCAGCTACTTGGCATTTGCTCCTCATTTCATGTCCAGTCCCGGTTCACTGAGCCGCAGTTTATTCTGCTGTGCTTGGACAATTTTCTGGAGTTTAGATCATACTTTCAAAGCTCGAGAATGTGGACTATACATTCTGAGGACAAGGAGTTTGATGTTCAACTGGAACCCACTTTGACTGTGTCTGGTCCATAATCCTCCGAATTTTTTTTATCAATTTACCTGTCGAATGGTCTATTAAATAACGATATTGAAGCCGCCACTCTGATTATTCTGGCAGCTCATTCCATGAGTGTACGCACCGTGCGAAACCGGTACGCCTCGGGTCATTTTATATCTTTCCTCTCGCACCTTAAACCTGGACTCCCTTTCAATGGACCGTGGCATTCCACGATTTCTATGTCTTTTATGATTTTATGGACGTGTACAAATTCATTCCCCAGTCCCCTACACCCGAGAGAATAAAATACTAGACTAGTCAATCTCGTCTGATACTCAAACCCTTCATACCGGTAACATATTCGTACATTTATTTTTGCACTCTTTGCAGTTGAATAGCATTCTATTGTACACCGTTCACTCTACCGTGCCGCCCGTACATGTATAAACCGTAAACGTCACGTAAACGCTGGAAGGAACGCGGAGTGACGGCGCAGGAACAGGGTCACGGAGAAAGAGGCTCCACGTAACATAAACTTAAACTTTCGTCCCTCTTCAGTTACAGGAGACGTTGAGAAAGCAACCAGCTCACTCTCCGATCTTCAGGCTGAGATTGCACTGCTGAGACAGCGTAAGTATAGTGCTCGTCAGATAACCAGTCAGCGGAAGGACAATACATGATTACAATCGTGACATGATTACAATCGAAACAACGATAGTCCGAGGGACAACAATGACGTCGATAGTAGTTGAGGGCTTGTCTCTAGTTGTGGTCGGATTAATCAGTTGCTTCTGTATCTGGGATGGGGCGTGCTGGGGAGGTGGGGGGGGGGGGGGGGGGGGGGTTGCTAAACTTGCCCAGCTACTCATCCTTTTTTACCAAGGATACCGGTTGCTTTGAAAGGGAAGATTACATAGAAGGGTGATATAAACATGATAGAACTCACGTGGAATTGATTTGATTGCAGCTCTTCGGGCGGGGTCACCAGTACCGTGAGAATGAAAGGGAACCGTGTCCCCGCTTGTGTGCCCAATGAGAGGGGAGTTTAACGAGAGAGGTTCATCCTTGGGAAGAGACCTACTGAGATCTAATTACTCAGTGACCTCTTATTCAATAGCAACATACCAGGTCATTTGAACGACATGCCCAATATTCACTCACTGCGCAGTCAGTCACTGCGCAGTCAG